>VXAU01002298.1:495039-529416 GCA_013399695.1 Formicarius rufipectus | reverse complement strand
ATACATATATATATCATAGCTAGGAACTGTTATCCTTCCATTTATCATACCTTAATTAAATTTTGTTTTGAAATTAAAGGAGACTTGTCGCTCTGTTTTAGTTATAAATTTTTCTAAGTTTTCTAAACTTAGACAACAAGTTTTGAAACATCATCTCCATCCTGCCCAGAGCTGGATAGACTTTCTGTCTTCCAAGCAAACTTTTTGGCACATCAGCATGCGTATATTGCACTCCTAACTCTTACTTAAAAACAGAACTTACTACCTGGTGCTGTGTTTACTGAGTTTCAGACTATTTTCTAGTACAGACATGTAGAAATGCAACTCCCTACAGGGAACTTTCATCACACGACCAGAAATGTACTTTCCAAAAATCATTTGTCACTTTTCTTTGTAAGTTCAAGATGTCAGTGAATTTGATGTTTAATTGAAGAAATGAGTAGAAGTTGAATTTCAGTACCATTATTTTACTCAGTTAAAATCAATAATAAAAGCTACAAATCTCATCAGTTGCCATGACTTCCAGCTTTATTTTGGCAACACATTTCCAAATCCCAGTCATGGTGTCATCTTAACCAGAGGGATATTTTCTTTTAGGTTCTCTGCTGTCATTATGGTGGTTTATTTTTTTCATTGACTGTTGGCTTGCTGCTTTCTGAGGAAGTGAACAGGGTGGGATCTGACACACATTATAAAACTGAAAATGGGAGGATATGAAAGAGTACTTATTCTTCTCAGAATGGACTTCTTCCTACCTGTCCTTGAAAATCCAGTAGAAAAGTTCAGGTATTTAGACAATACTTTTTATCAATTTAGTTCAAAGTATTGCACAACATCCCCCCCCCAACTTAATGTGAGATACAAAAATATAACTCTCCCATCCATGTGTGTAGTTCATAATGTGTAGTTCCTGTTTCCCTGGCTTGCTGCACTGGTCCTGATAACATCTTAACTTCATGAATATGTGGTCTGCTTCACGTCCATCAAGCAGATTTTAATTGCTGGTGTCTTCATGGCAGAAAAAAACCTCAATGTTTATAAAAATTTAAAGTGTTTAATTGAATATAATATATTACCTACTGAGTTACACTACATTTGGGATCCTGTTTCAATTAATTCTAAAAATCCTTACTTTTTATAGCTTTTCAGGCCTCTTGGTGGACTTTTAAAATCTTAATTAATTCTTAGAGTCTTTAAATGTGGCCATTAAAGAAACTGCTGTTCTTTCTCCTTCACAAACTTTGGAAATTTGGTTGTAAAGAGGAGAGTGAAGAACATTTAACCAAGAGGTAAATCTGAATTGCTGTATTTCAGGGCAGGTGCAAGCATATATTTCTGCTCCCAGATCAGTGTACTTAAGATTGCAGACTTGCCCTTTATGTCAGGAATCAGAAAATTACTGATGTTCTTTAGCTGAAATAACTCATTTAGCAAACTAAGAAATACAAATTATAAATAAGTACTACTCTATTTCCAAGTACAAGCAATAGACAGTAATGCAATATTCTCTGGAAATTTATAAAAGCCTCAAAAAGTCAATCATGCTCAAATTAAAAAAAGATTGATTTTATCAGTTCTAGCAATAGGCACATTTCAGTAATACTATTTTTCTTGAGTGTAGCTGATTAACAATAATTATTTTTCCAACTGTGTTGCTGCAAGCTCAGTCCTTGTGAAATGTTGCTTGTCAGACTTCCTCTGTCTGAGCATTTCCTGACCCACCAGCAGCTTTTATTTTCACTTGGTTTGGCTGTAATAACAATCTCTCCAACTGACCAGGTGTCTGTATCTAATCTATTCTACTTTTGTTTATCTCTCTGTGGTGCAACCACAGTTTTACACACATGGCTGCAATAGAGAGTGGCCCTAGGTAGAACAGGGTTTTTACAGCTCTAACACAGTGACAAAATGCTTGAAAAACTCTGTCCTGGGATGATAGCAGACATGCTACAGATCTGGAGGTGGACAAAAATGGGTTTAGGGATAACAGTGTGGAGAAAAAGAAATGGTATCTGATATATGTCATGGATATCATATATGCTAAAAGCCTGGAGGTAACATGGAGCTGCAGAGCAGTGAAGAAAGGAGTGTGAATACCTGTTAGGAAGCTGATAAAGATGACCCCATGTGGATCCTGGGAGGAGGAGACAAAATTGTCGACAAGAACCATCATTCCTCCTGCTGAAGTTCTGCAGAAATGCTGACTCAATATAATACCACTCCATTACCAGCACCAGAGTGAACCACCAGTGCTGGGCCCCAGAGGAGCAGCAGCAAGGTGGGAATAATCCCAAAAGTAGTGGAAACTACTGATGTGTTCTGACTTTAACTGTGTTACTACTACTACTGCTACTACTGTGAATATTCTCTTAATAAGTACTCTACCTGCATTTCTGTATTTTCTTTTTCTGTTATAATTAGATCTAAATTAATGACCATTCTTGAATTAGACTGTTGAGACTTTCATTATACCAGCAATAAAAAGCCTTTTAGAGCAGGACACACAAAAAAATCAGAGGGCTGTAACACATCTCCTGTGCAGACAGGCTGGGAGTGTTGGGGCTGCTCAGCCCAGAGAGGAGAATCCTTCTCCACAGTGGATCAGATTAATCTAATAGCAAATGAGTTGTGATTGCCACCACAGCAAGGACCAATGCATGACTTCTCAGTTATATGAAATTATTGCTGTGACTGCAGAGCTGGTTTGGGTAATTAACAGGGTGAGCTGGACTTAGATAGGTAAAGGTTTTGGCTAAAAAGTATCTTCAGAGAATTTTAGGTGAATTTAAGAAATGTTATTTTTCTTTATCCAGCATCTTAATAAAGGTGGCATCAAAATTTACTCTAGAAGTCCTTTGTATTTGGTCTTCCTTAGGAAATAATAATAATAATAACAACAACAATAATAATAAAAACAGAGAATTAAAACTGGAACAAGTACTCAAAGGTTTCTGTTGGATCAAGACTACTGGATGTCTAGGGGAAGAATGAAAGTGGGAATACTGGGAATTGGCTCCTGCAAATTGATATAGCCAGAAGATGCCTAATAGAGTCAGAAGTCTTGTTACCCTCTGTGAGGTATCCAGAATATATTTGTATAAATAGTTTTGACTCGGATTAGCTCACTTAAGGAAAACAAAAATTTATGCCACATCTGTCTCATTCAAAATATAAACCAGAAAATCTGTCTGGTTGAGTCATGGATCACTGCTGAGGAAGGATCAACAATATAAAGGAAAAAAAAATCCAAGTTATATATCCACTTTGCATTTTTACTGCTAACACAATTGTTAATACTGTAAATTGACTCTCTAACATCATAAATGGCTTCTCACACATTGTAAAGTAAATTCCGTGCAGTTTTATTAGGATCATAAATGGCTTTTTAACATGTAAATAGCCTCCTTCCCATGGCATTGTAAATCCCACTGGCTTTATGGACAACGTGAGTCATAGAGGGTATTGCATTTTGCTATCAGTGTCGGTTTTCATTTAAAAACTAAATAAAAGTTTGAGGAAATAAAACACAGGGATTTGCACATTTTCAATCGTGGCTACCCTTGTTTTCCTCCTCCTGTGACAAACGTGAAATATCAATAAGGCTTGATAGCCTTTTCTTATATTTAAGTCCCCTTTGCAAAATCAAATAGCTAGTCTAGTCTGAATATTTAAGTAGGGACTGGCAAAGCTGACTAGATAGATGTAAGAAAATGTAAAATGGTAACTATTTTATCACTCCCATTTCTTTGGCATCTTCCATTTGCAAAAGTCCCAGAGCACCTCAGAAAACTCACAAGATTCATCTCAGGAAATATTTTTCATATTAAAACTATGATATAGCCCAAACTCTTAGCTATTAATTCTCAATGCTACTGTGTTACTTGGCTTTACTGTGAAATGCCTCTCTGAGATTGACCAGCAATAGTTGTTTAACAACATTCATTAAAAATTCACTACATTTTCGGATGTAAAGCATAAACCCAAATATTTTGTAAATGTGGATCACTTAGGGGGTTATATCCTAAATATCTAACCTATTAATTAACTTCCTCAGTAATACTGAGGGTGATGATTTTTCTGTGTGAGCAGGCACACAATTTATACCATTTAGGGACCATAACTTGACAAGATATTGCTCAGACGCTCCTGAGGAGGAGGATATTGTTGTTATGATTCTGGTATGTTATGGCTCCTATAGCTCTGCACACATGAGATATGCACTGGTTAAGTTGCTAAGAAGGTGATAACTCAGACATTTGTGATGATCTGGGAAGACCCAAATTGCAGAACTGAGCAAAGTTCATGAAGATGCTGAAATACGTAACCTTCCCTGCATGTCAGTGAATCCATTCTGCTCATCTAGAATTTCCAGACAACTAGAAGATATGGAAACACAAAGTAGATGAACTCATAAAACAGTCAGTTTTCTGTCAGGACATATGATGGGTTTTCACTGGATTCCCTGAAAAAAATGTTAATCCAAGTTATTACAACATAAGTAACACATGGCAATACATATCTCCTTTTTCTACAATGCAGCTAAAAATTAGCTTTCATATATGTGCATCTCTGCCCATATTTTTAATAAATAATTAAAGCGTTAGAGTATTCACTGACAGTACAGTACATGTGTGTCTAATTCTTATCTTGCACTAAGAATATTTCATGGGAGAGGACTCCAAAGTGTATCTTCTTGCATGTTTGCACCATAGGTGAGGACAATTTGTTCTAATCACTGTTATGGGAGCAGCTCCTATATTTTATCCAGCGACAGTTTAATGCAAAGTGCCACAAACCAGAGAGTGTTTAACACAATGGCCATTCAGTTCAGATTTCCAAGGGAGAGTCAGATGCTTGAACAGCTTTGAGGAGCTACATCAAAGTGTCAAAAGTCATGTATGAAAATGGTATTACAAGCCCTACTCCGATGACATGATTGACCCCTTCTCATCAGTCCATTTTGGAATTTGGCTGCATGAGCTCAGCCAACCTTTGGGTCCCGGCTGATACGTAAGAAACCTGACATTTTAACCTGCTCTAGGAAGGCAGCAACTTTTTCTGCATTCATGAGCAGTGCAGTTTCGCCCAGGCTTGTTTGATCTTTGAACTGTGCCCTAATCAGCAGGTCAGTAATCCTGCTTTAAAGGAATCAATGACACTCGACACTCTCCCATTTTTAAAAAAAAAAAAAAAAAAAAAAAAAAAAAAAAAGTATAACAGGCCTAAATTTCCTTAGATCAGCTCAAGTATAGCTAATAAAATCATGACTGCTTTTACCAACCCTGAGTTCTCCCAATATGCAATTGCATTAACATACATATGACATTTCTGTTCACATAATGTAACTGGACAACTAGACCTTATTTTTTTCAGTTTAAGTCTAGAAAGCAATTGCTGAAGACATTCAGACAGCATTGGCTTCAGAGGGCTGCTGAGCTACT
Source organism: Formicarius rufipectus (assembly GCA_013399695.1). Lineage (NCBI taxonomy): Eukaryota > Metazoa > Chordata > Aves > Passeriformes > Formicariidae > Formicarius > Formicarius rufipectus. The sequence continues at coordinate 523,975 of VXAU01002298.1, read as the reverse complement.
TAAATATTTAAAAGTTTCTTTAAAAATTGCCTTAGAGGAGAAAGGATTATACTGTAGAGATGGTCTGACTTTCAAAGTCAGCTCATTAATCATAGTTAATGCTCCTTGTTATAGCACATAGTAATTGCTACTTCTTATAAACCGACACTGCCTACAGCATGAAAATATTCCTGATCCATCCTGTAAAAATTTATAGTGTCATTCCTTTCTAAGGCTGGTGTCTTATATCCTTTGTAGCAGATATGTATGAAGTAAGAAAGTTTCAAAATGTGCCTGTAATTTTATATGTTTATATTTATTTTCTATATTTTTATGCTTATACATAAATGCACAGGTATGATATACATATGTGAACATCAGGTAGTTCAGGGTTTTGCCTAGACAAGTTCTGAAAAGCAACAGGGATGGAGTTTCATCCCCATTGCTTGTCCCCTCTTCTTGTGTCTGGCCAATTTTATAATAAAGAGCTTTTCTCTTACATCAAATGCAGATCCTCAAAAACACTTTGTTTTAATTAATTGTGTTTCAGAAGAAATATAGCAACTCAGTAGATGGAAGGGTCTTGATTCAGGGGACTCAAAGACAGTTATTCACTGTAATTCACTGTAGTGTCCTTTGGGGTCCAGTTAAGAATATCTCTTAATGAGTTAGCTTGATAATTGTCACTGATGCTGTCGCTGTTGATATTTCCTTCAGCTTGAACAGTTTTTTTTCCTAGGGGATGCACCTAATGGCTTAAATCCTGGACTGAAGAGGGACCCCAACTGCGGACTTCCAATCTAAAAAGGCTCTGAGCTTTAATTACTTTAACAGATGCAATATGCTGAGTTTGTTGCATGGTAACTAAGCCTTGTTTTACATATCTTCATTGTGGCCATGCTTAGGTGAGCAGAGAACCTTTACAGGTGATGCTCAGTGAGACTGAAAGGTGCCTTTACTTTCAAAGCAGCCCTGATTGCGGTTTCTGTTCAGCATTTTGTTTCTTCTTTTGGCTATTAATGACTATTTTAAACTCCTTGCATGAAATCCACCCATTTAAAGGTTATCTCTGAGATGCCTACTACCATGTTTCCTTTTTTTTTTTTTTCCCCCAATCTAATTCACAGTCTGGAATTCATTGATCATTCCTGTATCTACTTGAATAAAGAAACTGCCTTATCTTGACTAAACTTCCATTAAAATTCCTTCCTGGATGTGTAGACAGAGCCCTGCACAATTTCAGTATTAACATGTTTGCCAGCTTGTAAGCCAAGAAGACTCCTGCCTTCTGTGGAACTTCTCCAGGTGCTGGGTGTGGTTTTCTGCCTCCTACCTCTGGAACACCGTGGTGGCACCTTTGTGTTGGTGTGTGAAAAGCAGAGGTAAAAGGTACTGAACGTGCATTCCCTGCTCTCCCCCTGTCCTCAGTGGCTGCCTGAGAAGCCTGTGAGTCATGAGGACCATCTGGCAGTGAATGTTGAGTCCTCATCTGAAGGAACTGTGCTCTGGCACACACAGAGCAGGGCATTTGAGAGCCTGAGATGCCCTTTTGGGCAAAGCACAGGAGTGTCAGCTAAAAGAATGATCAAGGAGAATCCTACATGACATCTAAGAAGAGATCAACACCCATAGTCTCAGATGATGTTTCCCAGGCTTTTTAAATTGCCACTCTTGCTAAACTGGGTGTCTAAAGCACCTTTCTCCTTCCAGCTTCTGTTAATGGTGAGAAAACCCACAGGTTACTGTTTGCCTGTGCATCCAAAGGAAGACTGATCTGCTAAGAATGTTTCCACCACGCCTCATTCACTTGCACTAAACACTATTGAGGTAAAAACTGCTGCTTTAAGTTCCTTTTATGAAAACCTAGTGACAATAACATTGGTCTTAAGGTGGGGGGGATGCCTTGGCCACGTGTAGAGTGAATCTAAAGCACCTTCCTCTGAAACTGAGGGCTTAATTTTCAAGGGAGCCCAGTTCCTTCTGCTAATACAGAGACAGCAGGAGTGATCACTGCTTAGGCCAGTGTTCGCATTCAGGAATCCAGAGGGAAAACAGACAAAAATGACCCAATTTCTAATGTGTCAATGTTGGCATTTAGCTGCAGATAAAGGGAACTGTGATTCTGACTTTTAAATTCTGTTTTGTTTTTGTTTGTTTGCTTGCTTTGTTTGGTTTTTTTTGTTTGTTTTTGTTTGGTTTTTTGTTTGTTTTTGTTTGTTTTTGTTTGGGGTGTTGTTTTTGTTTGTTTGTTTGGGTTTTTTAGCTAATAACTATTTAATATAAATTGTTTTAAAAGCTGAGGGAGCAGAATCTAGGATTCATCTTTTCAAGAAAAGTTCATTTTTGCTCCTGCGCCTGCAGTCAATGTTAGACTCTTTTTAAATCTCTTATTCCAAGGGGGGGGGTGTTTTTATTTTTTGTTTGTTTTTAAAATTATTATTTTTTTTCTTTTTTTTTTTTTTCTTTTTTTTTTTTTTNTTCTTCTGCTTCAGCAGAAGAGTTAAAAAAAGCTGGGAATGGTTCATATGATATTAGGGGAGCTTCTTTGGTTGTGAGAATGATCAGTTGAAATCTCTTTGTCTGCATTATTTAAATACATGAGATATTTTCAGTCTCTGAGAGCCTCTGTCATATTACATTAGTGATTTTAGACAATCTGCAAACTCCACTAAGCAGTTTAACACAAAGATTTTATGCATTGTGTGGCCATGGATTGCAATATCTAAAGACTTCTACTGAGAGGTTGTCCACTTGCTTTGAGGTTTATAATCATGTCTCACTACTGATGAGGGCAGGCAAAAAAAAGATGCCTGTCACAATGGCAACAAACCTGAGCAGATTAGCACTGCAAACTTTTCAGACAGTGGGACCTCAAGGTCAGATTGATTGCATCTTAAATGCCTCATTGGTTTTATTCCCTGCCATTCGCTGTGCTCTGAGGTTTGCTCCTCACAAACCATGCTGACAAGATGTCTCTCAGAATGATTTCCAGAATAGATGAAGGCACCATCCTGGGGTAGGCACAGAGGAGGACAACTCCCACAGGCTTTCCCTTAGACAGGCTCCCAGGAGAAGAAAAGCACTTGGTGGGCACTGTGTGCAGTCTGTCCCATTTCCCTGTTCCCAGGTGAACGCTGAGCACACACATTGTATGTGTTGATTACAGAGAATTTCTCCCCACTGCAGCACTCAGCCAGTGGATTAGGTCTCCTTTCTATTTGGACATCTGATTTTCTCTTTGAATAACATAACACAACCTTTATCTTACTATTTCATATTTTAATTGGGTTTTTTTTTTTTTTTTTTTTTTTTTTTTTTTTTTTTTTTTTTTTTTTTTTTTTTTATTTTTTTTTTTTTTTTTTTTTTTTTTTTTTTTTTTTTTTTTTTTTTTTTTTTTTTTTTTTTTTTTTTTGTTTTTTGTTTTTTGTTTTTTGTTTTTTTTCCCCTTATTCTCTTTGATTTCACAGTAGCGAAGTTAACGGATTCCCAGACTACCTGCTGCATTGAGAGGAGCATATTCTAAAGCAGAGAGGATCACCCTAAATTCCAGAACTTGGGTCAGAATTCTCAAAGGAGCTGCTTTTTCTGTAAATTATTATAAAACAGACTGAACTTAGAGTTGAGGTGTGAATTTAGAGTTCAATATCTTCATATTTTGAATCCAAATTTTGCAAACAGTACTTGTACTTCTAGATGAACCCAAATTCCAACAAAACACATTGATTATTTGAATATTCAGTATCTGCAACTTAATCCAAAATTTTCCGTAATGATTGCATTCCCCCCAGAGTTACAGCCAACCAAATGCAGACACTCTGAGTAGTTACAGGCATTTTACTCAAAGATCGTGTTGCTGCAGAGCAATTGAATTTCACCAGAGAATGTAGGAAATTTGGAATTCAAAAACCAAAACTTCAGCAGCAAATTATATTTCTGTGAGAGACAATGAATTGCAGTTTTTTGATTCAGTGAAAGTTTCATAAAAAATAGGGCCTGAAACTTCTCTGTCTTGCTAGAGCATAAATGACGAATAAGTCCTTTGATCTAATTTAATGTAAACTGTAATCTAATCCTCCTTTTTCTTTAGGAGTTTATTAACTGAATGTAAATTATGCTCTGCAACATTTAAGAAAACATTGTATTATCTGTCATGTTTTCCCCCCTCAAACCAGTTCATCATTTAGCCTAAGTGTGCTTTAGGAGTATAGAGAGCTGATAAGAACACCTTTTTTATGTGGAGATTGCTCTCAAGCAGACTCAGAACTCTGCATGGCCTCCTCCCAAGCAGATGGATATTTTTGCTTAACTTGAAGAAGAAAGTGCTCAATTTCATAACTATTCTAATAGATGTAACTTCACATTCATCTTGCCACAACTCTCATGGCTGTTTGTTACCAAACAAAATACTGTAGATGTGTTTTGCACAACTCCTGGTGTGGGATATGGTTGGAATTCACCTAAGGTAGGTAGGTTGAGAACCTTAAGTACAGTCTGTAGAGATACAGAGTGAGTCAAGGTGTTAGTTAAACCTTTTTTCCTTTCAAATTCATTATTTCTTGTGACAAAACGAGCAGCAGAAGAAAGTGCTAGCTTCACCAAAGAAGTTTCAAGTTCTTTTTTTAATCCTAGAATTAAAACAACCAGTATGAATATAAGAAGCAGTACACCACAATTAATAGTTCTAAGGTAATGATAGTAGGGGAGGAGGCTCTGGGATTTTTTGAGATTGTCTGGGTTTATTGTTGTTTGGTTGGTTGGTTTTATTTGGTTGGTTTTTTGTTTGTTTGTTTGTTTGTTTTTTCTAATCTAATGAGAATGCTAAACTACAACATTTTTTTTTAGAGAACTTGTCTTCCTTTTTTACAAAAAATCCCATTGTCTCAAGACAAAGAAAAAAAACAAGTTAACCAAAACTAGTCTTGTTTATCATTCAACTTCCTGGGAACGGGCACAAAAGAGCAAGATGTCAGTTCAACTAAGAGATACGATGACATTTTTTGTGTTGTATGATAGAACAAAGTCTGAGGTGAACACCTGGATATCTGCTAGGATTAAAATAAATGGATCAAGGATAGACATTTTTTGCTTTCATAGAAATAATGGCCTGGTAGAGTCTGGTTGAGCCGCTCAGCCTTATCTCCTGGGGTCATCAGCAAGTATGGCAAAAGTGGGAAGTGAGGAGCATCAGCAACTCTGTGAAAGCACTGACATGGCATTGCTGGAAAGCTGCAGGGCTTAAAAATTGTCAGGTCCAAAAGAAATTTGCTATAGTGATATTTCAAATGGCCACTTCCTCCCTTTTTCTCTTTCAAAAGACAGAACAATAGGTTTCATGTTTTTATTCTTGTCCATAGGTTAGGTGAAATGGTTTCCTTTTTTATCTATAAATAAGTTTGGATCAGCAGTGAACAAGTTTTTGATGTGAAAACTCATGCCATGAGCTCAATAATGTACCTTTTTTTTCAGTCTAAAAGCAGAGTAAAGGTAAATAAAAATAGCACCAACTAACCATAGCCTCAAGACAGGACTCAAACTTGGACAGAGACTGATGTCTGGATGAAGGAAGTTTTTACATTACTTGTTAAAGTGATAAAATGAGATAGTTACTTGTTAAAGTGTCATGTATAAAAGCAAACTATAGAGTTACAGAAGAACTTCTATCTCCACCTGATACTTTCAGCCAGATCAGAGTGAAACATTTATTTGAAGTACATTATAGCTGCAATTGATACAAGAAAGCATTTTAGGTCCTGCTATCACCTTCATAATTCCCTAGGGAAGAAAAGGAGCTGAGACATCTCCTCAACTCACCACCTCCTGCTTTTATACACAGCTTGTCCAAAGGACAGAGGGACAATGTTCTCACTGTGGTCTCTTCTCCCACATGATCATCACATAAGCACCATTCCCTGGAATTCCTGAAGGAACATGCAGAACATTGTCTCAAGACTTGAGGTGAAGTTTTTGAGGACCTGCTTCAGAGAATTTAAGTTCTGCAAAATTCAGATGAGAGTGGTTCCATTATATGTGGAAACCGATTTAGTGAATTATATTCAAGGCTAGAAACACATTAGTTTAAAATTTTCAATCAGAAATGAAAATTCAGCTGAGCTTCCCATTTGTTCTTTGTAAATTGATCTTACAGTGATGCAAAAGCATGAACAAGAATTCTAAATGTATGTGGGGAAAAGGTTCTTTGCTTTATTTTTTCTCTTTCCTCACTGCTGTCCCAAATCATCTTCACATCCATATTCTCCATCAGTTCACTCCCTGAAAATGATGAGATACTGAACACTTGGAAACATTAACATATCTTTCATTATTAGCTATGGAAATTATGAGGTAAAATCAAGGTCTTATTGTGTGAAAGATGAAGAAAATCCTGACAATTTTTGTCACAAGGCATTCACCACTCAGACAATATCTGGAAGCACAAAATGTTTGCTGTCTGAGGTCTCACCCTTGGCCAACTGTGGTGCACCTGAAAATTTGCTTAAAAAACTTCCCTTTTTTTGCCTTTTCATGGTTGTTTCCTTGAACAGGTCTTGTTGAAAATATGTAAAAGTGGCTGCACTTCTTCACTGGAGGAGGTTTAGGATATTGAAAAGTACAAGGCTATGAGAGTTGCATAAAAAAATAGCTCACTGCTTAGTGAGATCTGCCATATTCTTCCTGTTTGCATTACTGTTCTGTATCCAAACAATGAAAGGCTTCTTGGAATGTACCCAAAACCCTAAGCCCAAAACAGCAACCTGGTCTAGCAGAAAGTGTGTCTGCCCATGGCAGGGGATTGAAACTGGGTCAAATTTAAGGTTGTTTTTAACCCAAACTGTTCTGTGATTCTATGCTTATAACTTCAAATCCTGGTAACAAACATTAGGATACCTAAGTGAAAATCTGGTTTATTACATGCTTTCTAAGATATTTAGAGATATATTTCACTTGTGGTTTCTAGGAAACTATTTTTTTCACTGACACTGCTGGAAACTCATCAACGTACATACTGAAACTCTCTTTCCCTTATTCCCTAATCCAAAATTGTCAAGAGAAGTGGCAACAAAAATGTCTAAAAGAAATCAAACAGGAGATAATGTGAAATGCCACGAGCTTCATTCTGGGTTTTTTCTTTGTTTATTTTTCGGTTTTGTATTTGTTTGGGTTTTTTGTTTGTTTGGTTTGGGGTTTTGTTGGTTTTTTGATTTTTGTTTGTTTTTGTTTTGTTTTGTTTTGTTTTGTTTTGTTTTGTTTTCCTAAAGACAGTTAAAATTTTGTATTCAGAAATTGCTTTCTTTATGTCCAGGCTTACCATCTCTGCCTCGGTGAACTGGGTTTCAATGGAAATGGGAGCAATTATTTTTTTATCTTTGTCTCTTTTAAAAAAGTTAAATGTTTCACCAGCAGACTTGTGTTTGTGTGGGTCAGCTCCATTTTGGCTGTATGCCCCTCTTTAAGATGTCTTAGCCCACACTACCCTGATTTTATTGTGTGCTTTTTTTGAACTCCCGTGGGACTTATTTTTCTTTTTGCCTTCATAGATGCCAGTCTAAATTGCATTGACTGATTGTCTGTGACCATCTAGGCTGACAAACTGTGACTTAAATGGGACAGTGTCAATTTTTCTCAGACAAGTAAAGGTCACTTCACGTTCAGAAGCCTGGACAAAAACTATCCACTGAATCTGAGTTATTGGTTTGAAGGGTAACATTTCAGGGACGTACACTGTCATTAATATGATTAATATTTGCTTTGTGATTGTCCAGTAATAACTGCAGAAACAATGAGGTTGAAACTGGTTGTTGTTTTGTAAGTCAGAACAATGATATGAAAGAAGAAGCTTTGAAAATAATTGTGGAATGGGCTTGTCCTGGAGTCAGTGTCTCCACTCAGCAAGAGGGGTTGATCCTGATATTAAATGCAGGAATGGAGCTCTGTCTGTAACAGCCTTAAACATCACAATCCCTTTTTGACTGCAGTGGGGGAGTTTTGCCCTTACAACCTTAAAAAACAGACTTCTGAAGTTATTTTCTTTAGGGTGAGAATTTCTCCTGCAAACAAAGCATGGTCTGGTCTGTATAAACAAAGAGGTGCTGAAGAGTTTCTCAGGGCTGGATCCTGGTGTTATCCCCAATCACACTGCAGATATATTGATTCCCTCCTGGTTTCTCTTTCAGAAAACTACAAAAAAATCACGTTGGTAGTTTTGAGGATTATTCACCCCACTGATCCCTCTCATGACACATCAGTGTCGAGAATGCACTAAGTTTGGCTGCTTATGTGCTATGCAGAATCCCACACTATTCCAGGATTTACCCACTTAGGCAAATATCCAATATGCCTTCTTTCCATCACAGGACACACAGTATATATTCTCAGTTTCACAGTATAAAAATACAGTTCTGATAGACTGCTGTAGAAACTTTACATTACCATACATGAATGTTATTTATCAGGAAAAAAAAAAAAAAGCATGAAAACACAGTTTTCCTAGAATTCTTTTTATTAAGAATAAAGTATTACATAAGTTTGGCTTCAAGAAATCACATTGAAATCTGAAAGTGTCATGGGTTTATGGTACAAATACAGAAAATAAGATTCTGACATTTGTTTTATATTCCTTATTATAAAGATTAAAAGATCAACAAAATAGGAATAACAGACTAATCTGAGAGATTTAAAACTGTCAACCTTGTGCAATCTAATGATGTTGACTTTCTATCAACATCATGATTTCTGAAACCTTTATCAGCTCAAGATCATCCTGTGTTCCTCTGCAGGTACGTCTGTGTGCAGACTGATAGAAACCTAATTTTCCTCCAAGCAGGAAGATCCTCCATGATAAGACCACTCCAGTAAAATTTTTAAAGTAATTCTAAAGTTAATGCAGTCCTGTGGTTTCTAGTAAATTGAATTTATAGAGGTAATGGATACACAGTAATATACTTTGGGATAGGACTAATAATAATTATTTTAGTGTTCTATTACATTGTACTTGTTCTAATGTGTGTATTACTATTACAAACTTGGAATCCATGCTTTGGTTCCAATTCAAAAGGTTATATATTTCCATGGATTAAAGACAAGACTCACATTTTAGACTTTGACCTGCCAGAAGTCCACTTCTTATTCCTGGATGATGCATCTCTTCACTGCTGCTTGTGCTCAGTTTTTCACTCCGAAATTTTCACCCCTATTTTATTTTTGCAATAAAGTTTGCCTTCACAGTGGTGAGAGAGTCTGAGGGTAACTGCCTTCTAGAAGACAAGGAATATTTTTTACCACTGTTCCACTGTCTCCCATTAACTTCAAGACATCCCAGAAGGACATTTGGAGCATTTGATAAGCAGTTTTTATTTGAAACTTAAATTAGAAAAAAAGATTAAAATAAGAAAAACAACAAACTAAAATATAAGAAAGTATAAGAACAAAGAAGAACATTGAATTGCATTTATACAGAAAGCTGTTTTAATCCCCCAGTAATTTGCTAAGGCCTAGTAGTGGCTAAATACAAATTAATGAACTTTATTTATCAACTTAATCAATTTAATAAATTAGATCAGATTGTTGTAGAACAAGTATTTAAACTACAACTTTCAACTTGTGGTCATCGTGAGGAGCTGTGCACTTAAATTATTCCTAGGAATTCTTTCCTAAGATCATAAATAGATCCACAGGATGTTCTTCTGACACTTGAAATAGTATTCATAACTATAAATATAAAATAAAGAACACCCACTTTGAATGGTGCTTCTAAATCTGTGGATCACTTGAATCACTGGGCTTGATGTTCTGACCTAACAAAATACAGTGAGGTCAGTTTTATTATCCAGAGAATAACATATTGCACTTACTATGTTAAAAATCTGTCTGAATTCATACCTGTTACTTTTTGAATGAGGAAATATTGGATTAGGGACTTCTGTGTGACCATTCTTTAATGCCAATCGATTTTTAGCAACAACTACAGTTTTACTGTTAATTAATTAGTTATTGTCAGAGTCTCTATTCTTCAGAGAAACACCATAACTTGATTTCTTTGCCATAGGATAATAAATTAATTTTTAGTGGACTATATTTCAGAATGTAATAACTGGACAATAGTATTTAATGATGTAAAACAAACACTGCAGCAATTTCAGAGCAGGTCACAGCACTTAGGAAAAACTAGCCATTTATCCTTCCAGAGACTTTTTATATCCTTATCTATGTCGTAAATAGCAAGCAGTGCCTCTGAAGGTCTGCCTTGCCTCTTTATTTCTTAGGTTTTCATATTGTATCTCTCCACTTGATGTGTTCTGTCTGTACTACAAAGAGGAAAATGCTGCAAATAAGCAGCTGACAGTGAAAATGTCTTACCTGGTTTCCTAAGGCAATAAAAAAATATGTGAAAAGTCTGTCTTCTTGCCAAGTACAGAGTACTGTGGTGGAGGAGAAGTTGAGAAAAGGTGATAGACCAAAATGACTTAATGATATAGTGCAGAGAAGACCTGAGGAAAGAAAAATCAGACCTCACACCATTATAAAAATTTCTGACACAGTTCTGTGAGTGAAAAAAGTGGTGTAAAACCATGGCAAAACAGACTTTTGCACTCACTTTTCGGTTCTGCCCAGCGTTAGAGGGATGTACCTGCAGTACTCCAGGTTAGTGGGTTTGGTGCTGACATCAGACCAAAAGCAGTGGCTTTTTTAAAGGTTGTGCTGATTGTAAATGTGGCACATATTGTCTCTGAGCAGGCTTCATTAAGCTGAGCTTGGTGTTTTAGCCACGTGTACATATTTTTAATAGCTCTGAGTACTCACTGCAAAATGATGATACACCGGCATGAGGGCACAAGTGTTGACTTTCACAATGAGGATATCTGTATTTATACTGACTGCACCATCATATTCACATGTGGAAGAGTTCAAAATAGTTTGGAAACAGTGTTTAAAATTTGTGAGTCCAGGTTAATGGTTTTTGGTGTGAATGATCTGGGAAAACTAAAGGAGCAAATCAACATTTTGAAGACAACTGCATGCAGTTGAAAAGCACAGAGATGGCCAAAGGATGAACTTCATTAAGATATCGTCTGCAAAATACATCCCAACACCATCACTTCTAAATAGATATTAAAGAGTAATTAAGATTAGTGCTTCTATGTGCATAGAAGAAGAGGTGGGTTGGGGTTGGACTAGTCCCTTCTAAACCAAATTCTGTGATTCTATGATTTTACAATTCTAAGAAAAATGTTACCAGTTCTTACTGTTTCCATAGCACCCTCAGTCCATCTGTCCAGGATTTCTTTTTAAGGCTTGTTTTCATTCTCATTATACACTGACTCCCTTCTGGAAATAAGTATAAGAGGTTCCTCCTTCTAATTTCAGCTCCTCCTTCGGCCTGATGTCTTTCCATTTATTTTATTTTTCTTTTGCTTGGACACCACCATAAAATGGCATAAAAGTGCTTTTCCCCTCACTTTTGGGAAGTTTAAGCTTCTGATTGTTTTTGACATGATGCTGTTTAGCATTTCACAAATATCCCTCAAAGTGCTGGGGGTTTTTTCCAAGCTATTTTTTGAACATCAAGAATCTCCAGTATTGGTGGGCAAATAATACTGTGATAAATGAGAGTTAAATATTGCCCGGGGTTATAACGAAGTGTACATTTGTACAAATAAATTAGTCCAAGGACATGGAATGTTCTACTTTTGATCTTGTCATGATCTTACTTTATGACATGGTTTTTTCCCTTGTCATAAGGTTGTTGTCAAACAATTCCTGGGTAAAATTCCTTGAGTTGCAGTTACTGTTTCAGGAGAGTTCAGCTGTAGGGATGTTGTGTCACTTTGCTGCAGAGACACCAGGACTTTCCATTGGTTATCAGTGTATGTACATATTGAAGATACAACCATGAAGAAAATTCATTATTGTGGTGTTTGCATTGATTATAAAGAAATAAAAGATTACAGGGGAACGGCTGACTGATCCATTTATCCAATCTAATGAATTTGCATCGATGGGGTTTAATATAATGCTGGAAGTACATTTCAAACAAAATAAATTGATTTCATTCAATATGAAATCAATCCTTGAAATCTCTAGCTTTTCACAGAATGTAAAAATAACTTCAGACATTAAAATTACGGGTATGTCTGTGTTTGTATCTCCAAACACCAAAGGCTACAATTGTGAACTTCAGTTTGTACTGGTTTCCCTGGTAACTTACTCATGATATTACTTTTTCCCTCCTAGTTTTTTTAATATTTTAATTAAATATCCCTAAGGAATTTATTGGTTTCTCAAGGTTTCTTTATTCCTGAAGTTTTTGATACTGTGTGAGAAGAGTCTTTCCCTTAGCTTCTTTCTTTATTTTGTTTATAAATTAAGAGCATTGCACTTGTAGCTTCACAAAAAAAAGTTTTGCTATTACTGAAAATATTATTATTATCAATATTAATATTATTCTTTAATTAGTACCATCAGTCTTAAAACTATCCCACGTATACACCTGATTTTACATCAGAGAGTCTTCATAAGGTTAAAAGTTTTTCATCTGCTATTTCCCAGAGCAGGACCCCTGCAATTGATGTCCACTAAAACTGGTGGTTTACATCAGTAATAGATTTGTAGTGGCAAAATCAGGAGCTCACAGGAGGTGTTGTATCTTTACTCAACATTCAGCCCCTGTTGTCAGAAGTTTGAGCTTTTGTTGTGCTCACTTTTCCTTCAGTGTAAGTTGTGAAAGATCCACAGACACCAAAATCTCCAAATATGTCACAAAACCCACCTAGAAAAATGAACACCACGGTGAAAGTGTGTGCTAGAAAAGGCAACATAATGCTAGGGAAAGCAATTAATTTTTAAAGTGCCTTTTTCAGAAATTCAAGCAAAGACAAAATTTAAAGTTAATTGGTAAATACCAAAGAGACAATGTCTTCTTGCTATGAATTCTCATTCCTCCATCTCCATTACTCACAACTGTCAATTTTGTGCTGGATTTGTACCTATGCAAAATGCAAACTTTGATGAGGATAACTGTAGGCCCAACATAAGGGTGTGATTTTGAGGAAAAAAGCCACCCCTTAAGAGCAAAAGTTAGGTAACATCTTCCCACAGTCATAAAAGATGATACTTTTTTTATAACACAGCGCAAAACTTTACAGGATTCAGATCAATACAAGCTTCCAGAAAATCCTGTGAAGTCAAAGGAAATTTAGGAATGGATTTAGGAGTTATTCCTATGAATTACAAGCCCCCCCCACCCCCATTACATTTCTCAATTGGATTGAGGCTCCATTCAGCCCTACAGGACAATGTGTTATCAAGGTGTTCAGCCCTCTGGAATGGTCACAATCAACATCTGTAAAATGCTGCTCTTAAAATCTTAATTCCACACAGAAACATTAGAAATTGTCATATTAATCTCATTCTATTTTGTTCTGCATACAGCTTCCATATAAATTCATATATAATAATGGTGGCCTATTGCTATGGCTGCAGTACATATATAAGGTGAATTCAAATATCTTTTTTTTTAAAGAGGATATATAAGTTTTCTTCTTAAATAGCTTTATTGTTATAAAAAATGAGAGATGTACTTAAGCTATTTTCTTTCTCCTTCATATAACAATTGTTAATAAGTTGTAATTACAGAAGCACTTCTTGAATGGAGGCAAGCAGAAAAGAAGTAATTTAAAATTTAACAAAATCAGCTTTACTAGTCTTTAACCAGGCTGAAAATACTTTTTCCATTCAAAATGATCTCTTGTGTATTTTAATGAGGACAGTATTTCATTTATAGTATAAAATGTAGTATTTTATTTTCAATAGAAACCATTGTTAAAAAGTTGACTTAATTTACTGCCTATATAAAGCAGCAGATTTACACCAGAGGTGGATACCAAATTAAGACTGAGACATGAGAAGACAAGATTGCTCACAGAATGATATTATCTCCTTGCAAAAGCCCAACTTCTGCCTCTTGAAGAACCAGTGGGAGTGCCATTAGTCGGTGCCATAAAAGACTTTTATCATCATCATCATCAACAACATCATTACCCTGGACAAGTCTGCCAGAACAATAATGCATAAGTTCTTTAATGAGACAGAAGGGAAAGGAACCTGTCACCTATAAGGGGAGACTTTGAACCTGAAAGAAACAGCTATTCATTATCTTCCATTTCTCAAGCTCATATACAGGATTCAGCATTTACTTGGGGTTGTTCCTGGGTCCTCTTGCAGAAAGTGATTTTCCAACTCTGGTGGTTAAAGTTCTTGTTATGTAGAAAGCTGGAATACCTGGGAACAAGGGCTTTAGATGCTGCTCTTTTAGCTGGAAGTCCTGAATGCACATGTTCTACTCTCCCAAGGTTGCTTCCAGAAATGTATTTGAAAAGGGCTTATCCTTAATCCTCCCCAAAGACCCTTTTCTGCCAGTCAGCCAACAGACACGCTTTGCTAGAAATATAGGAATCCAGGGTCCACAGTGATGTTCAAAGAGAAGACAAAATATTATACACAGTAAATATTTTCATTTACCACAATTATATCGCTGCATTCTGAATCTCAGGTCAAAGAATTCTGGTTGGTCAAAGTCTGGTCTTTTGCATAAGGATGCGTATTAAAGTACTGATAAAAAAAGGTTCCAATTCCTCGAAACATTTTCATTTCTAGAGTCTTTTTTTAATCCATTCTAATTCTGTGATAAAAAAAAATAAAAATTCACTGAACCCAAATGAAGCAAATTAAAACTCTTCCAAATTTAGGAGCACACCATGGTTATTTTTCAGCCTTATTTGAAAACCAAACTTATAACATGTTATATTAATATATTGGGCAGGTTGGTATCACTGTGGTTTTACTAATCTAATAGCAAGACTGATTAATGTTTTCATTTCTAGGAGGAATTTTTTTCCTATTTGCTTCCAACACTTTATAAAATTATGCAAAATTCCAACATCTGTTACATGTGGACATTGCAGACAAGTCTGGTGATGAAAGATGAGTTACAGGTTGTCCAGAGAGATTGTGGGATCTACATATTTTGAGGTTTTCAAGATCAGACTGGGTAAAACCTTAAACCTGCTGTGGGTTCATGGCTGACCTTATTCTGAGCAAGGGGATCAGACTAGAGAATTCCTGAGGTCCCTTCCAATCCTTTAACTCTGTATCTTCAAGGCTCATTCAGATGTCTTGATTGCCCTTGTATTATCCAAAACGGTGCTAGACACTTATCTTTAGACAACTAAAGGATGGAATATCAGTTCCCTTAAACAGGACAAACCCACTGTTACACCCATAAATGAAATAGGGTCTTCAGGAAAACTGAGTTTTAATTAGAGATAATAATTTTCATCAAAATTGATTTGAAAGAAACGTGCTGTTTACCAATGCTTATAAAAAAAGACTGGGTTGGATGAAATCCCAAAAACAAATGGTAGAAAATTTCCCCCCTCACACACATTTTCCCTTCTCAGAGCTCCCTCCCTGAATGAAGGACTGCAAACAAATGTTGCCCAGCTTTGCAAAAGTTGACAATCTCACTTGATGTCTGAATACTGAAGGGCTACTGCTGCTGTTCATTATGCAAATTGCTGTAATCCCAAGGAAACCAATTCTTTTATGCAATTAAATTGTTTACAAGCCTATTTATATCTTAATAATGGCTTAGCCTGGGTGTGTTTTGTTTCTGCTGGCACGAAGTATTTAAGCAGGATTTTTCTATTATCCACACGACCCACACAGATTTAGGAGCTGGTGCTGTGGAAGGGATTGACAGTCTCATTTCTATGCAAGGATTCTTTCCTGTATTCACATGAGATTTCAGTCCATGAGCCACGTTTCCAGGGTTTAAGAAAAATTATTAAGTAACAGCCTCGTGCAATTTCGCCAGCAATATGCAAACAGCAAACAGCTCACTGCAGAAAATGTGGTGTTCCCTTAAATGCTGCAGATATTTCTTCTGTGTATTAAAAAATGAAATGAATAAGTATAGTTTGCAAATGAGATTTGCTTGTCCTGTGAGAATTTTAATAAGAAAACTTCAGATAATAAAAAGAGACTTGCTAAAAAAAGCCAAATGTGCAAAGAAAGGACTTCATTAGCTAATTCAACATTCTTGTGTTTAGCTGGGTTTTAGAGATTTTTTTGTATAAGAAAGAATTAGTTGAAAATAAGAATCAGAGTTCATCCTTTTCATGTTTCCTTTTTTTCCAGAAATCTATTCTCAACCTTTTTAGAAAGAAACATCATGTCTTTAAGCCTGAGTTCAATAGAATGTGAAATAAGCCCAAATAAAATCCAACAAGCACGCACAAAGTGAAAAACAAGGTTGAACTCACAGAACAAAAATGTGCTGAGCCCACCCACCCCCTCATCTTTTTCCCCAGTTTTCACAGTTTAAGGCAAATATAAACTGCTACATTTTGAAAGGTGCATGGGTCACAAAGAAGATTATAACAAGATGTTTCTTCCTTCACTTGTTTCTTCATTCTGTGAATTTCTCAATCCTTTTACAACCATGTCACACCTTCAACAGAGAAAATGTCCTCTTCACTTAAATCCAATAACTATTTTCTTGAGCAGGACTGAATTAATCTGAAAGTTGTGGGGTTCTCTCCTTTCAAACCAAAAGCCTCATAACCTATACATAGACAAAATTTTTTTTGGTCTGAAACTTTTAGCAAGAGTCTTTGTGGAAAAGTGAAATGACACAACTATTAATTTAGAAATCAAAACACAGTTATGCACTTACCTTTACATGACATAAATGTTAAAGGACAGGACATAATTTTAAGATGTAAATCTTGATCTTGTACAGGGTTTCTCTAGTCTGTACATGCCATATATTTATTGGATGTAGCTTACAATGAACGTGTGTTATTGATGTGTTATATCAACAGATAGTGTGGTACACAGAAAGCCAACACAGAGGCTATTGATGAAGCTAAAATTTTTTCTCAGTCAGATCCACTTTTATTCTGCTACTTGTGGAAGGTGATACCTTATACCTCTGTGCTCATGAAATACTTTCTCTCTCCTTCTTCAGCTCTCCCCACTCTATGGATACAATGTGGGAGCACACATTATCCAAAGGAGTGGAAATGTGTAAAAGAGCTTGAATATCATTCCAACGAAATATTGATGCACTGTCCAAGCTGTCTGATAGCCCAAAAGCCAAAATTATTTGTATTATTATGAGCAACCATGAGCCATTTCTTATTCATTGGGAACACTGAGCTGATTAGAGTATTCTTTCACACATACTTGAGTCAAAGTAATAGACAGCTATCAGGTCAAGGAAACCTAGTCCTTATCACCATCATATCTCAGTTCCTGAAGTTTCTAGCAACTGGATTCTCTTGTCCTTTACCCACACTGCCATGTGTATCATCATCAGTATCACGCTACCTTTGCATCAATATCAGATTGTGTTCTGAGTTCCACAAGTGAAATGGTGCAGAGCAGTTTCCACTGTCAGCTCTAAAGTCTTGTGCTACGTAGACTCCAGCTGTTCCCAGTTTTCCTTGCAAAAGGAAATACCTGATTTATTCTGGTACAGATGCTGCCTGTGAATTAATCTCTGTGGAATGCAGAAAACCATGGGCCTGTTCTCTGCTCTACAATACTGAACCAAAGCCCATGTAAGCATAAAATTTGTCATTTGGAAAAATTAATTTAATTTAGTTTAGTTTTCTCCAACAGACCTCCAAGAATCTCGGAAGTATAGGAGATTTGAGTTCACTGTTTTATAGTTAATGGAATCATAGAACTGTTCAGATTGGAATGGACCTTAAAGGTCATCTTCCAACTCCCCTGCCACAGGTAGGAACACCTTCCACCAACCCAGGTTGCTCCAAACCCCATCCAACCTGATCTAGGACACTTCCAGGCGTGGGGCAGCCACAACTTCTCTGCCCAAACTGTTCCAGGGCCTCCCCAGCCTCACAGGGAAGAATTTCTTCCTAATATCTAATCTACATCTACCCTCATTCATTTTGAAGTCATTCTTCCTTGTCCTATCGATGCATGCCCTTATAAGAAACCCCACCCCAGCCTTTTGGTAGGACTCCCTCATTTCCTTCCAAATCATACTTCTCTGACTTTTTCCATGCTGTCTGTGAATACCTGATGTATTTCAGTTTTCAGTATTATCAATTTGACATTAACATGAATGATTCAGTTTAAACAGGGTTATGAGCAACAAGGTGCTGGTGTGACTCCAGGGATGTGAGGAGAACTCTGCCCGATACCCATTTCCTCAGAGGTCCAGAAAAACATCCTTATCTCTTCACTTGTAAATGCCTTGTAAAAAAGTCATGTATCTTCAGCAGAGTCTTCATCTGGGAACTTTGGCTGTCAAACCAAACATATCTGTGCAAAGTGAAGGGATTTTGAGGGAATAGCTAAATCTATCCTGCAGAGCTGCACCTTGACACATACGATGCCCTAGGCTGTCAAATAACTGGGTTTGATGATGTACAGGTTGAAAGTCCTTTCAACAATGAAATTCATTTAGTCAAAGCCTTTAATCCATCCCAATGACAAAACTCGCTTTCACTCTGTTGTTTAACAACTATTTTCACCACTCCCTGCACAATTCTGAGGAGCGGCATAGAAGGAAGACTGCCCAAGTTTTACTGAAGATATGATGAGTGTGTGCAAACAGTATTTGTGTGAATCAGTAATGGGTCATCTACTTACTGTGCTCCAAGAGTTACAGATGGTATTTTAAGGAATCCTTACTTGCTGATGTTTTCAATACTTTTCAAATTTGTTTTTGCTCCTCATCAGAGTAAAGACGATCCTTTGAGCAGCATTGACTATTTTGAAATGTTTCAGTTTCAACAAAGCAATTTATTTTAACTACAATTAATTACCTTGAAGACATTATTTCATTTTTAAGATAAATATGCCAGTCTATGATATTTCAAAAGAATGCAAGGGGAAAAAAAATCTGATTTCCCTCAAAGTTATTAGGAATTAGTTGCCTAGAAACTCTGCACAACTTTGGAACTTCTGTAGTGTTAAGGATGTTTACAATGTCTCAGTAACATGCACTGTTTCATGCAAGAAAAAGGTAAGATTTCAAGAGGTGGTATTGATGGCAAAAGTGTAGGAATATGTTATCATGGCATTAGGAAGTACTACAACACTTAGAAAGCCTTAGGATAGGGATGTGGAATGATGGTTGAGTTTCCCTGTCATTTCATACCCACTGCCTTGAGGTGGGGATATTTATCCTGCTCTGGGATGCAGGAGAGCACACTGTGCTGGAATAGTATTGCCAGTAAACTCAGACCAGACAGACTGATGCTCAGTAATCCCTTTTCATTTCTCCATGTTGTCTTACACAAAGTTTAGCAAAGCAGATCTGTTTGGTGGCCACTACTTGTCACAAGTACTAAGGCAACCCTAGGGAAGGGCAAAAGTCCTACTGAAGTTTTAGTGCTCACAGTTAATAGCACAAAAACATGCATTCTGGAGCACCAGAATATCAAATGTCATGTTTTGCCCAGCTCAGACACGTGCCCTACTGTAGTTTTTAGGGAATAGTTAATCCCAAAACAAACAAGATACAGTAAAACAAGTTTCCTATAGAGCTGCTAGTACACTTGATGCCATTAACTCTTTGAATTCAGATAGTGTTTTTAGAAGAAATAATTTTGTTTAATATGTAAAGAAATACATTCACGTGTCTGGCTAAGCCCTGCTTCTTCAGTTTCATGAATCAGGGCAAAGCTAAGCAGCCTGTTAAGCCTTATCAGTGTTCAGAGGTTATGGCTTCACTCAAGAGAAGGCATTTTCTCCAGTCTAGTATTAGTTAAAATTGGGAGTTGGGAAGGGCTATTTACTTTCCTTAAAAATAGTCATTAGAAAGAGAAGTTATCAAATGAATCTTTAACTGTAATTAAATTCTCACCTTTTAAGACAAATTAGATCCCTGGAGTGGAGTCAAAGTTGGAAAGCAATGATATGAATAAATTAAATTTCTCCATGTTCACATGGGCAACCTGTGGAAAGTCTTGATAGTAGGTCAAGATGTACTGTGACTTGGTTGAGAGCTTTGAACAGTAACCTTCCATTTTAAAATTCACTGCAGTACAAGCCCTTCATGTCACACAGAAATCTGTGAGCTGCTGCATTCACAGCAGGGTTTGCCTGGCCCCTGGTTTAAATGGGTAGTGGGCATCCAGCTTTTTTTTTTTTTTTAGCAAGTCCTGTAACAGGATAATCATGATGACTGTAAAATCTTCACTTTATTACGTGGAACAAATAAGTGGAACTTCACAAATTCTATGTATCTATTTACCTACTAATTTTTTCTTTTTACCATTAAACTAAAAATAAACAATGGCATCTGAGTCTGACAAGCTCCCTTTTAAATGGATTACTGACCTAGAGACATATGCAAAAATATCTCATTAAGAACATACTTTATTGTCTACTGTTGAAGTAGCTGCTTTAAAAGGAATCTGAGAGAAAAATAATGAATGCAAATCGATATCTACAAAAACTGTTTCAACAAGCAACGATAAATGGTTTTCTAGCACAGTTTGGGCTGAGCTGCTGACATACCTATATTTGTATTCAGTGGTGTCTAAAAAACGCACTCTGAAAATAAACATTGGAAAAGTAATCACCTGAGATCTGACACTTTAAAACAAGTAGTCAAAATTAGTATTCTGAAGCCATGAAGCCATAATGTTCGTGACTGAATAGATGCCGTTATTGGAACATATTGATTTATCACCTCAGGTAAGGTGTAGAAATAAATTTAAAAGCTGTATAAAAAAATCCTGTATGACAAAAAAAAATAGAATTTTATTTGATCCTTTTTATATTATAACATTCAGTATCCAGATACTGCACACTAAAATTAGTTAGAATATAGTGTTTTAAATCAGATTATGCAGGCTGCTACTAATCCCTTCCCCCCAAAATAACTGGACAAATGAAATGTGGCATTGTTATTCTCTAATCTAATGACTTTTTTGGAAGTCTCACAACATTAGGCTTTATTATTATTATTATTATTGGAAAAATTTTTTTAAACACTTTAGATCTGTTGTCAGTTATGAATGCTTCAAAAAATAAAACTACTCGCAGGCTAAGTGGGTTTTGAACATGTTTACTTCTTTATAATCAAAGATAAATCTTTTCAGTTAATTATTTAGTGACTGTTGAGCAAATACAATGACAAATTAAATTACACTTCAACCTAGGAATATTTACCTCACCAGAAGTGTCTTCATCTAAAGAATTAAGAGGAAAAAAAGGCTAAAGAGTGTTCTGGTGCTGAGACATGCCAGTCGTGGAGCTGAAGAGTTAGTCAACTCCATGTTTCTACATTCATGTGTTATAGTTTTACCAACTGCCAAAATTGATGGGTAGCTGGATACAAACAGATAGGGTAAATCAGCCAATAATTTGCTAAATACAAAGAAAGCGAGAAAGAAAGCAAGAAAGCAAGCAAGAAAGAAAGCGAGAAAGCAAGAAAGCAAGCAAGAAAGCAAGCAAGCAAGAAAGAAAGATGTGTGATTTTCCAGAAATTTATCAGAGGGTCCCTTCTCTGACAAATCTCTTGGTCATGGGAAATGTTGAGTGTAAATTCTTCCTGTTCTCAAAAGAGTAGATGGTGAGGATAATGGGATGTACAATGCTATGTTTTAGAGCCACCCTTTAGTGATTGCAAGTTCTGGTCTGGGAGACCTTGTAAGACTCCCAAGGAGGTTTATAATCAGACCCACTGCAAAGTAGAGAGTGGGGAAGGCTGTTCCTACTCTGACCACTGCTCTGTGGCTTCCATGCAGGCACTGCTTTCCATGAATATTAATGAAAAGAGGAGGGAATGTTGTACAAGACCTTCATACAAGAGTTAATTTTGAGAAGTGACATTCCTACGGTAAGAAATTACACATGCAGGCAGAAACTACCAGCTAACTGAGGGAACTGAGGAGCTGGAACACTGGCTGAACCTCAACATCTTTATTCAAGACATAGAAGCCAAATTGAGAAATGAAACTAATTACCAAATCTGAGGATCCTGCCTTGTAACGGATCATTTTCTAAAAAAAAAAAGAACAAAATACAAAAAAAAAAACAAAACAAAACAAAAAACAAACCACCAAACCTATTTTGGTTTTATATTTTGTGTTTTCTTTGATAAGGCTTTTAAGATTTTACTCTTTTAGCCAGTTGAGGCAAAACAGCTCTTTAATAGTCATGAAACACAAATATTGGTTTTAGCAACTAAGGCAGTTTTAACCTACAACCTATAGAATATATAATGCACTGTTAATAAATGCAAAACTCTGTGTCACACATAGGCCTGGAACCTTAACCTGCAGCTTATTTCATTAAGTCATAGAGTCATTTGGACAGGGACACCTTCCACTAGGTGAGGTTGCTCCAAGTCCTGTGCAGCTGTCTTCAGGGATGGGGCATCCTCAGCTTCTCTGGGCAATCTGTGCCAGGGCATCACCACTTCTCACACATTAGGAATAATTTCCACTTAATATCTAATCTAACACTGCCCTCTGTCAGTGGGAAGCCATTCCCCAATGTCCTGTCACTCCATGCCCTTGTCCAAGGTCCTTCTCCAGCTTTCTTGCAGCCCGTTTAGGCACAGAGGCCATTTCTTAGGAATAGGAAGCAGTTTCTGAGGTGCAATGGTCTTAGAGACGGAGATTTAGGGGAGCTCAGACTTTTATGCAATTTTGATTTCTTCAGAAGGGAATGGACCTCTTGCAGGAGAGACCTTTGCTTGTGACAGTGCTTCCTTGCTGGATCCAGCTTCCCTCTGCATTTCAGCTGGTGGATGGGAGCATCTCTGGGTAGAGGAAGGTATAAGAGGGGACTGAAGGTGTATAGGTACCTAACTGATCACAACTCTAACATGTGCTGGAAATGTTTAAGTTTCCAGGGCTCACAAGAGTCAATTTTCAAACATCTCTGAGTACACACACGAGGGTGGCTGTGGTGGGGGTGAAGACTTCTCTTGCCTTTAAGCTCAAGCTCACACTGAGTGTCTGTGATCAGTTTTCCAGGCTGTGGCACTCAAACTAGTGTTCAATGACCTCTGATCAGGTTCAGACTCACTCCTTATTCCAGGCGTTCAGCCTTTATCCTGCAAAAGCCTTGCTGACCTTGAGGACAGCTTTGCAGAGCATCAGGCTGGAGAAAGGTAACTTCCATCCCTGTTTGGACTGCCAAACCTAAGGAATACCTCCTTCACATTCCCTTCAATTACTCCAAAGCATTTAAAAAGAAGACTTTAATTTCTCTGACACGCACTGCTTCAGCTGCTGGCACTTCAAGTTGTTTCTCACTGAAGCTCTCTAAAATACTATTGATTTTGGCAGAAAGGCTAGACTGAGCTACGGTCTGCTTTTTATCATCTTCTATAGACAGCAGAAGACAACTATGGACAAGGTCCAATCTGCTTTGGAATCACAGGGTTTCATTGAAAATTTCACATAAAGGGCAATACACATTCTATGCTTCAGGTCCAATTTTGTTTTGTCAAAGACTACAACTCTTGCCATTTTAAATAAGATGACTCATGCTGCCTTGCCATTTTCAGCTTCTTTAGTGAGTTATTGCTGGTGTCATTTTCTAACATTGTTCTATAAGTAAAGAGAGTTTGTACTCAGGATATGTGGCTCCCATATCTGAAGAGCAAAGGAGAATTCATTGTTCACCATCTCATAAAATTCTTTTGTCTTTTGTAGCACAAATACAGATAAAAAATGACTGTCTACTCTTGCTTACATTTTAGTTTTTGAGGTCCTTTCAGTGATGAAGTACCTTTTGTGAGAACATCAATATGAAATATCATGCAGGAACAGAGAACCACTTTCCTGACAACTTTGTGTAAATTTGTACAAGTCACAAACAATGGAAATCTTAGTATGATTCTCTTTTCCTGATAGGCGTTTGTTTTACTTGATTATCTCTTTACAAGACGTCCTTTATTTTATAACTGGAAAAGAAATGAGGAAGAGTTTGCAGACAAATGTTTTGCACAAGACTGGGTGATCTGTGCGCTCTTCAGCAGAGGTTTCCTGTGGGTTCACACAAGTGGAGGTTGTCTCCTCTGCAGAGGAGATTTGACAGATTTGACATCATGATGGAGACACAGGCAGGGATGAAACAAGGCAGGGAATGAGAGCAGGACCATCCTCTCAGGTTTGCACACGAACCAGGCCAAGTTGTTATCTCATCTACAGCTGAATATGAGTAAGGAAGGAAGAACATCCTGGCTGTGAGGGTGGTGAGGCCCTGGCACAGATTGGGCAGAGAAGCTGTGGCTGTCCCATTCCTGGAAGTGTCCAAGGCCAGGTTGGATGGGGCCCTGAGGAACCTGATTTAGTGGAAGGTAGGAACAAGATGGCCTTTAAGGTCCCTTCCAGACCAAGCAATTCAATGATGGTTCTATGATTCCATGATGAATGTGGCTCTTTGGTATGAGCCAGCTGTAATACAGTGAGAAAATACTGCTTTTTTTTGTCTTTCAGTATTTAGTTCAAATTGTGGGTGCTCATCTGGGTGTCTCAGATTCCCACTTATTAGAGCAGACCCTGGGGTGGTTGGTAGGAAAGTGTGAATGAAAACCATGGCAGTGGGAATGAACTATGCAAATCCTTTAGTGAACAGATGAGACCTGAAGTCCGTGCAGTCTTAACCTAAATGAAGCACTCTCTAAGCACAGTGGAAAACCTTGGTCTGCAATTTTTATAACCCTTTGATACACTTAAGGTCATATTTATCCCTTGTCTTGATTCTGATTTTGCAGCTCACTTACTTCACAGGCAGTCAAGTGGTTTGGGAAGTATTTATTAGTCTCAGCATGAGCTGGGGAACATCCCACTGGGGAGAGATGATGGTGGCTTGCTCTCCTGGCAGTCCCTGCCTGGACCATCCTCTGCCGTGGGTAACCAACCATTCTTTCACAGACTGAATACAAAAAGTGGTGCTTGTATTTTATTGAACAAAGACTCTGCTTTCATTAACTCTCATTATGATTTGATTTATTGATGAGTACATGGGAGTGCTTTCCAAGGACATCACAGGAAAATTTGCAGGAGCCACAAGAGCACTGTTTAACAGGGCACAAACCATAGTGCAACATCAGTGCTTCAGTGACAAGAGTTTTAGTTTTCTTTAGGGAAATATCATGGTGAGCAGTGGCTTCTGAGACCAGACAATACAAGAAGCTCTTTTTGGTTTTTAGGAGTTCTTCTTTTGGGGTCACATTGTGATTTATTTTAACTTTTTAATGTCCAACATACCATGAAACTGTTGTCTGTTGTAGCACATCTGCAGCCATTTAGGACTTTATGGCTGCAGTTACTTTCCATGCCTTGGATGTCTCCTGTTTCTCTGCAGCAGTGGGGATGGAACCCAGACCTCTTTGCTTGTAGTGGCCCTCAATGTTGTGGAGACTCTTGAAGTTCTAAGGGCAATGCCAGTTGCACACATGTGCCCTGTTCACTTCCAGCACTGCATCATGAGGGCTGTGCTCTGGGTCTGACTCCAATGTCGCTTTGCTGATCACACCATTAAGCATATTGGAGCAAAAAGGCACTGACAATTTGAGAAAAAACAAACAAACACAAACAAACAAGCAAACCCCCAAACCCACACAAACAAACAAGCAAACCCCTCTTACATTAAAATATATGACGAAATAAACATCTACATTTTTTTCAAGCTTTCTGTCTAATGCACAGCCATATAACACACATTCAAGGATGAATTATTTACTTTAAGGAAAATACGTACCATAGTATTGTGATCAAGGTACCAGAGACTCTAATGGATGTCTTAATTTAAAAAGATCCTTTGACCAATTAAGGGGAACTTTTTTTTTTGAGAACAGTCTTTTGTATTCACTCTCTTTGTCTCTCCTTTAGAAGCCATTAATGGGTATGTCAGTAAGAAAAAAAAAAAAAAAGTAGTCCCATAAGAATCAGCTTTGGAAAAGATAATCTGAGATCATCTGAGTTCGTGTGCCATTAGTGTGGAATTGTTCTCCATAGCGTAGTTAAAGAAGCTTTAGTCAGTCTAATGTTAGGTACTCAAGCACAGAATTATTTTTGTGTTTCTTCACATGCCTCATCCCTAACTAGCTGAATAGTTTACAAAGAAATGAAAAGGTTTCTTTCATTCTAATTCTATTGATTTTGATTTTCTATAAGCTGTCACCTAGCATGACCTGTAGCTTGTTTCTTATATGTATATTTATTTAAATGACTTTTCAAACATATTGTGCCCAAAAGGGACCAGAAAGCTAGAGATTAGGGTGTGGGATTTTGTAAATTTAATTAGAAGACATCACTTTGTTTTCCTGTTGATATTAGAAAATTTAATCACAATTCTATTTACATATATATAGATAAATACTCTTCAGTCTGCTCTGATAGTAAGATCACAGAGTTCAGGCCTATTTCTATTTTGAAATCTGAATTAATTATAAATTATAAAATGTGTATTCATGAGATTTTTTCTGTTTATCCTTTCATCCAATTCCTGGGAAATACTCAGTGACTGATATGAACCTTATCTCAGAGCAGACAGTCCAAGAAGTTGTTTCTGCCCTTGGAACCACAGGGTTTTCCCAGCAGATAGAGATGGGAATTCAGATTATAAAATACCTCCAGCTTGTGCAAATCACTTTATAATCAATGGGGAAAATGTAAGAAAGGCAAGAAAAAGCTTTATTTTAAATCCTGTTCTGTACTGTCCTACAATAAAATATCTCTTTCGAGGCTACCTACAAGGGACTAGCATGAGAGAAGCAGAAGCATCTTCATAACTCTGGTATTTATAGCAATCATAAAAGTCTCTGGTCCATTCTCATTTGCTCTATGTTTAAATCCATTTTTATTTATTCCATCTTTATTCCACACTCTTTTTTGTTTTTCTTTCTTTTTCCTCTCTAACTCCATCTGTGAGAACCCATGAACTCACAGCCCAAACCAACAGGAAAAGGCTCTTTGAACTGTAGCTCAATTTCTTTTTCACATGGTTTCACTTCTTTCTTGACCTTAACATGGAAGTCACCATTAGTTAAACATCTCAACTGTTTGTGTAATTATGCTTTAGTCACTTATTAGTCATCAAAACCCACTCCATTAATTGATCATAGAGTTACTATTGATAAGCTGCACTCTAACACACATTACCTGAATTTTTTATTCTCTTTTTCTAGTAACATATTACTAATATCCATATCTTGAAAATTGAAATACTGCAACACTCTTTTCATAGAAAGACAGAAACTAGCAGAGATGCTTTTAATTATATTCTCAAATTAGGTATCTTTAGATCAGCTTACTACTAAAATTGAAGGTACTTAGAGAATAACAGAAAACATTGAAGTGCTAAAGCAGAACAAGAAGGACTCAGGACAACTGTGTGTAAAACAGTGGATATAAGGCAAGAATAGATGGGAAAGAAAAGTGCATGACATAAAAGGTAGATGCAAATAACATAATGGGGGAGAACAGAAAAAAAAAATTCTAATTGGTACCTGTTTTTCAGAGAGTGTCCCTGTGATAAGCATGGTTCACCAGATTTCATCCACATAAATGACTGCAGGGACAGCAGCATAAAGCTGGAACTCATAGATCTAATTTGGTTACATCAATGAAAATTTCAACATATTTGGCAAGAAACAATCAGGGTTTTAAAATCATAGAATGTCCCAGGGAGGGAAAGAACTGGTGAAAATATGGGAAGAAAACATTAAAAATTTGTTGGGGCTGAATTTTCTGGTGATGTTAATAAACAAGCTTCTCAGAGCTAGTCAGATTCTGGCCATATTTCTTAACATAATTTCCTGCAATGTCTACAATATTTGGGGCAGTCCTATTCCTTCTTTGACAGAATTTTTTTTACTGACTTTTATTTGTGAATTTTTTAGTATAAGACTATATCTTCATCCCCAGTTTCAGCTTTATGTTTAGGCTCTTGTTAATGCCTTGGTGGCCTTTATTCTGGGTGTGCACCATGTGGTTCCCTTAGACTTTCCTAAGATGCCTGTTGGATGAAATCAGCTGCAGCAAATACATTACCTCTTCATGAATCACATCTGTGTCTGAATTGCCTCTTGTTAACAGAGACCATCCATAAGTGCCTCGTTCACTGGATCCTGATGATTTGCTCTAGGAACTGGTGAGGAGAAAAATACTCTTTTCTGTAGGTTGAAATGGCTGTCAAGAGGTAAGCTTTCTGGAAAACAAACAAACAAAATAAAACAACAAAAAAAACCAAAGACACCGATCCTGGGTATCCACCCAACCCCTAATCTCTCTTAATATTTCATCCTGTAATAAAACCTAAATTCAAATAATTCATCTGCATTTTCTCCCAAACTGTTTTATCTAGCATTCTTCCTCCCTCTTAGTGAACAAGACAAGTGAAAATGACTTTATTTATGCATTTTAAATAACTTGACAGTGCTGGCGGATATTTTGATGTAGAAATCTGCATTTCTGCTGTAACCTTTGCAAAAAAAAAAGACAGCAAAGCCCATACTTGTCATCCTTAGATCGAAAAGCACACAATTACATGGCATGTGACAAGGGCAGAGTTATCTGTGATACAGAGAGCACATATACAAGTAGATAATCACATTTCCTGTAGATGTGGCAGCTCCTGAGCTAAAGCAAGACTATTGCTTAAATATGCTACTCATTTAAGCTAATTAGTCCTGTAGTAAAAATGGAGGGAATTGCCACGCTCAGCAGTGTTAACAGGAGAAATAGAACACCAATAACAACTCCAGCTTCCTTATGTGTATTTACCTGCATTTATCCTGGCTATACACCTTCTAACCTGTCTGTAATGCTTTCAGAACAGAAACTTATAGTTTCAGATTGTTTTTACAGTGTGATAAATCCATGCTAAATATGGGAACATGGGGGATAACTCCACAACACAACACAACCTGACGAGCCATCTTCTTCTTCTTCTT
>VXAU01002298.1:456236-494988 GCA_013399695.1 Formicarius rufipectus | reverse complement strand
AAACCATCTACAGGTTTGTGTTTTGTTGTTTTGGGGTTTGGGTTTTTTTCCTGCATGTGATTTAGCAACAACTCCCCCATATTATTCTTTGCAATCCTTCCAATTGCATTGCATAAGTAATTTAAGTGATTATTTTATGCTACTACTTTCTGCTTGTGCCAGCAGCCTGCCTGGCAACGTTTGGGCAGAGAGCAGGTTGAGTTTCATACTGCAATACCAGCAAAGTCCAGGGGATTTCTCTGGGAAGACTGACAACATAGCAGATCTCACTCTGAAAGTGAAAAAAGCACTCATGGGTAAAATAAAACATTACTGAAGTTTCAGGTTAACAGTTAATGATCACTCAGTTCTTTGCAGGCAATTACTGCAGTCTTTTTAAAGTCCCTTTTGTGGCTACTGAATGGGCCCTGGGAATTTCCTGTACTACTGATACCACTTTACCAAGCCATCAGTTTGCTTGAGTCTGAAAATGCAAAGTTTAACATTCTCCTTTGTTGTTGTGTCATGTAATATTCTCCCTCATATTCATTCAGCTGAATGTGACTTCTACTTTTGCAATGCAGGGAAGCAACAGCTGAGAATGCTGATAAAACCTCAGAACACTGAAACTGGGATCTCTGAACAACTTTAAAATTTATGTGTAAAACTGTGGTCATGATTAAAACATAACTGAATTTATGTTCATTATTTTGGGGTTTTGCACTTCTGCATGGGTTCATAGTAAGCAGAGACTTCTTTAGGAAATGACATTAACACATAGCAAAGACCAGTCCTGCATTAAAGACACAACAGGATTGTATGCAATGGGAAAAAAGCTGATAGTTGTTTCTGCACAAGAAATGAAACCCAAAATGAGCAAATAACTTCCCTAAGATGAAAAGAAATCTTTAGCAATGCTCATTGTGCATCATATCCTTTCACATGTGCTGTGCCAATGGGGAGAAACACAACCACTGGTAATCCTCTGTCCTCCCAGTCTCTCTGAGCATGTTTTTATGCTGGTGTTTCCCCAGATTGTTTGCTTCCAGGACTCAAATACACATCTCCATGTTGCATTGAGGCTGACAGGCTGAGAGAGTAGGGGTTGTTCAGCCTGGAGAAGAGAAGGCTTTGGGGAGATCACTTAGTGCCTTCCAGTGCCTAAAGGGGCTCCAAGAGAGATGAAGGGGAATTTTCATAAGGGCATGGACTGAAAGCACAAGTGAGAATGGCTTTAAGGTGAAGGAGGGAACGTTTAGATCAGATATTAGGAAGAAATTCTTCCTGTGAGGGTGAGCAGACCCTGGTACAGGTTGAGCAGAGAAGCTGGAGCTGCCCCATCCCTGGACGTGTCCAAGGCCAAGTTGAACGGGGCTTGGAGCAACCTGGGCTGGTGGGAGTTGTCCCTGTGGAAGGTGCTTATTTAGAAATCTTATGTCATATTATTTAGATTCTCGAACTCTCTAAAATCATCCATTTTACTGAAAAGAATATAAAGAATCCAAGTGGTTTCTCAGTGAAGGCTCGATATGTTCTTGTCTATATTTTGTTCAATAAATCAAACTTCAGCTATCCCATGAATAGTTCCCATCTTAAAATACAATCTGTTACAACACATGTTCTTATGAAAGATGAGAAAAAAAAAAGAAAAATCCTGATAGAATTAATACCTGATGATCAGAGTTTACAGTTAAAACAATGGTATTTTACCACTGGAAAATCTTAAATGGGAGATATTTATTATCTCTCATTTAATTTATTACAATATACTGCAGCTTGTAAACAAAATATACAAATTGATATACAATGAATTTGAAAACAGGGATATCATCATTCAACACAGAATTCCATTCAAAACTCTCATTACACACAGATGCAGGCAAAGGCACAAACACACACAAGGCACAAATGCAACCTGTGATATGAAAATCACAGTGTACTATTTTATTTTTTTCCACTTTTCCTGCAGTCATTTTTTGAAGGAGAATTGCCATTAACATTTGATGTTTCCATCCATAGACATATACTACACTTATTCTTCTGCATCAAGAAAATATAAAATCATTTAACTGCTATCATAATCTGAAATCCTTGCTATAGGAATTTACAGCTTTTAAAACTTTTGCTTTTAAAATGATTCACATTATTTAGGTCAAAATATTGGATTTATTACTCAATATGTATTTTTCTTTCTAACCTATTTTATTCTTCCATAGATCATTTGATAATCCATGAGCATCCGGAAAAGCAAAACAACTTTACTTCACTCGAAGCAAGTGAGGGGAAGATTTGATCCTGAATGTACTGCAGCAAAAATATGAACAGATACATTATGGTATTCACATTAATGGCTTAAAAGAGACAGAAATGTTGCTTTCATTTATGTGACTTTACTGTTTCATTTTATATGATCCATTAGCTTTTCTTTTCTTGCTTCAGGGTCTATCTGATGGAGACAATACAGTCAGATGGCCCACATGTCTGTGCATTTTGAATCATTGAATCATTTCTTTGAGTAAGGAAATAATGTCAGTTTCATAAACCTAAATTTTCACTGTTAAACCATTCCACGCCAAAAAAAATCTCTTTCTTGCAACCTACTGAGCTACTTGGAATTTTTATTGCCTTTGGAGAGATCAAGAAACTAATGAATCCATGCAGGTATAATTCTTTGAGACATGGTAATAAAATAGTACAAAAAGTTTGGGATTAACCAGGAATTACTGAGTAATTGATAAAAGGATTTAGAAATAATGAAAAAACCCACAATTATTTCAGTTTCTTGTTTTGCATAAATTAACAGATTGAAACCAATGAAAGAAAGAACGCCGTAATTTTTAAAACTCTGCTTGGGATCATTTTCCCTCTACACCACATTCACCAATCTCCCAGGGAAAAAATGCCTGGGCAGTCAACAGTTGAGCACCCGAAAAACATGCAGGCTGGACAGATGAACAGGAGACTATGGATCCAGGAGCAGTGAAGATCATTGCCAAGACGGTTCAGGGTATGGTTTCTGCACTTACCTTTGATTTCTCAACAGCTGACATTGTCCTGGGTGACATATCAGTGCCACTACCTTCAAATTTTTGTGCCAGGGAGACCTAAGATGCTGTTCTCAGGAAAAAGCTGGTGGTCTGTCACCAGCAGGCAGGATCGCTTGGCTGCCACACTCATTCCTGGCTGATCAGCAGACCTAGTCCAGCTTCTGTCCTACACTGCAGTCTTTCCCCTCACACTTCGTTTTATTTGTGCCTCTTTTACTGCTCTCCATCTCTTTGTTCTACAAACCTCACCAGAGTGCCTCTGTCTCCTCTTTTAACATGTAACTTATTGCTCCATTACAAAATCTGCCTAATCCTTAAAATAAAGCTAATAAGTCAAAATAGAATTATAGAATATGTCCTCACCTCTTTCACTCTACTTGCATCTTGCATCTCTTTCGCTGTGTGTGCTTTGTTTTTGAAGCTGCAAGTTCTTAAGTTTGTCTATCTTACTTTCCCAGACCAAAGCCAAGTAGGGCTCTACTTTCCCACAGTTTCTGAATTCATTGCAGGAAAGAGAAGTAATTTATCTGAATCATTTTAGTTATTTGTCTGTATTGGAACATGTGTTTTCCAGTTGCTAAAAGGTTCTTGAATCATAAGATGTTACTAAATCCAACAAGTTGGGGTCTATTTTGTTTTGTGGGGTTTTTTGTTGTTGTTAGGGTTTCCTTTTAAATTTTAAAAAAGGAAAGTATTTTATTTCATATTTATTCTTCTTCCCCCCCCCCCCTTGTTTTTAACACTTGTCTCCTAATCAAATCTCAATCAGCATAATAAAATGTACACAGACAAGTGAATATGGCTGATCCCAGTTCCAGTGTAGAATACAGTTCCTTTAATATCAGTATGTGTCAGACTGGTTTTGTAGTACAGCCTCTGAGAAGCAGTTAGTAAATGATTCAGAGCTTGAAAATTACTTAAAAGTGCATTTGTTTGGCAAACTCGTATGAATAATAAACAGAGTTGTAGCATATCACAACCAATTTTAAGCTATTTGCTAACAAAAATAGAGAAGACATTTGCAATAAAGACTATCCACAGAAATAATCTGGTTTTACTGCAGCACTGAACTGTTCTCATTGCCAGAAAAAGACCACTCCACAAGCATATGTTAATGGGTTTTCTACCCTTCAATTTTCCAAGTGTATTAGTTTTCTGCTGCAAATCTGCTTTGCATCAAAAGCCTCGTAGAATCCAATCTCAGGAAATCTTTCTCATTAAAGAAATTGAAAGTGCATCTCTATTTTTTCCCAATATAATAGTAATAAATAAAGTAGAACTGTACTGGAATGAGTCTGACAGTTACACACTCTTTTCCCATATTTCTTTGCCATATTCTGAATCTTTGCCTCTTCTACAGGCTTAGCTTTACATCTTGGGAGAAGAGAGAGAGAGAGATGGGGAGGGAGATGAAGAGAATTTATACAGATCTGAAGATTGGATTAGGAAGCCCTGTGTTCCCTGCTGGTGGATTTCCTATGCTTGACATGCACCCTTCTAAAGATGATCCTGGTGAGGGACTGGGACAGGCTGGGCCAAGAAGAAAAAGAATTCATTTAAATTAAATTCATCAGTTTCAGGTTGTGTTACAAGAGATGATTGGTGAATATGATGTTATAGAAGGCCTGATGGATACGAGCTTAAAGAAGAGTTATAGAGGTAAACTGTCTATAGGTCAAAACCAGGTATGTATCTCCAGAAATATTTCCTTTAATTATAATGAAGCTCCAACTCCTGAATGTCTTCAAAAACCTACAACTCCTTGCAATCTTCCAGATTTTTTACTTGCAATCTTTTCATTCTTTTAAAGAATTGAATATTTGTTCTTCCAGTGGAGTTTCATTTCCTTATTCAGTGTCTATTTTGTGATTCCTGAAATCAACAGAACGACTTTAAAAAGTACATATTCTCAATTCACTCCATATGTTCACTTGTATTTGGACTGAATAGTATCATGAGAACTGCACTGTTGTGTTCATCTCTTTCTACCACAGTTTCCAATGGTAAGGATACAGTGAAAAAAAATGCAACATAAATCCAATCCCTACTTGCACAGTTTTGACCTTTGTCATAGTGAATGTCACTGGATCCCAAACTAACAAAAATAATTGGTCTTTTGCTGATGTTTTTAACTATCCAAATGTTTCTCAGCACTTGTTGAAGATACTGAGATAGTTTTGCTAGTCTCGACATAAATGATCAAATGAACATGTTCATCAAAGTGTAAAGTCTATGATGAAGTGCACTTCCTCCTTTATTTTATATTTATTATGTACATAATGTAGCACACACTTCATAGGAAATTGAAATACTGATTTTTTTTATATTAACATATTTTAACACAAAATTTATTTTCTGTTTAAAGTCTACATCATAGGAAGAAGCTCTTCTGACTTTCTGATGTTCCATTTTGCTATTTGACAACTTTGTACCAATGCTTGAATCTGAGTCTTTGTGCCTGGCTGTCTTATTTTAAGAATACTTTCTTATCCAATGTCTTTTCTTTAGTGTATCTTGTGACTAGTACCCTCCTGTGCCACTATAAATAAAGTCTTAGAGTGAGATTCATATCACCTGACTTGAAATGTCTACAAATATAGATATCTACATATGAGGCAGGCATTTACATTTTCTTTGTATTCATTGGGATGACATAGCCACTACTTGAGTGCAATTCATCTGGCCTAATTTAGATGCCTTCATTAGGATGAAAGGAATTGTGTCCTAGAAAAGTCCGTTTCTTTCCACTGGTTGTAAGTGGAGTGACTACAACTAGATTAAATGAAGACATACTTGTTGTAGATATCTCCAAGTGACTCTCAGCACAACTGTACTGCTCATTTTCTTTTGGAACTGCATCCAAGATCCAGTCAGCTCAGTTTTATCTTGCTTTAATTTTCCCCCCCCCTGTAATTATATTTATAGCAATTCTAATTATACACTTGTGTTTCTCAGCTTCACTGATTGCACTCAGTCCTTTGCCTCCAGCCTTCCAATAAACACAGGAAATCATACTTTTTATTATCTTATAGATTGTTAAATTCTTCCTCGTCCTCCTCTCAGGTTCTTGATTTAAACTTCAAAAATATTCAGATGATAGTTCAAAGAATCAACCTCTACCTCATCACAGCCCTACAACTTCAGGTCATAAACATAAAGCAATTGTGCAGTTTTGCCTCTCCCCTTCTTGAATCATTAAATAGCCTTTTCTTTGATGAAATGCAGCTGAAACAGGAATATAACAAATTGCAGAAGTGACAAGCAGTCACTTTGGTAAATCTGACATTGTGTTTTTATCTTGTTTCAGATGTTTCCATTATTTTTCTGGTGCAGTACGTGCTTTCTCTTATTAATTTTTCTATGTTTCTCCAACAAAATGTGAACTCGTATCACTTCAGACAGAGACTGGTTATGCTGTGCAACATTTTTTCTTCATCTGCCCAATGTGCAAGATTTTTAAAAATCTTATATTCTTTAGCAACTTTGATCTTCATCAGCTTCCCCAGAAGCATTTCCTTCAGCATTCTTTCTTCCTCCCAAGGAAATAAATAATTAGTTTCAACAATTGTCTAAGTTTTTACTAATGTTTCCAGCAATGACTGCAGGTCATGGCCAAGCCAAAATGCATGTCATAAACATTTAACATCAGACATTTTCTCTATTCTTTTCAATTTAATAAGCAAGGTCTTTTCTTCCACTCTCCAGGTAGCGGCATCTTTCACCAGCATTTCTTACAAATGTATTTTGGTTTGTGAATGTGTGTTGCACACACTCCAGCAGACACTGTGAATTCCACCCATTCCAGGTACAGTTGTACAAAAACCTTGAACATCTTTGTATGGAATCTGCACTTCTTATTAATTCACCTTGATTAGAACAGTCCCAAGGGGCTTCAATGAGATTGACTGTCCTCTTTGTTAGGACTTCATGTACCACAAACAGTGTTGGCCCCACACAGCCTACAATATAAAAGTTGATTTTAAAGTCCAACCATCAAAGGTAAGAGCTGTAAGTCCTGCCAGACTGAGGCACATAAGATTAGAAATCCACTGAAATTAATACAAGGAATCCTACAAGCCCAGCCAAATATAGGATCATGGGCTCCAGTGTGTCTAACCAAATATATAATTTATGTGTATCTCATGTTTTTTGAAAACCCAAGGTGAGATTTTTACTTGGAAAAATCTTTTTATCCTGTTTTGAAAAATGGAAAATTGTGTTGTCCTCCAGTATGTATCATGGAAGTATATACATATTGAAGTGGTTTGTGATGTTCTAAAGGCCTCTGTGGTGGTTTGAGACTCACCCTCGTAAAAGCGTGTCAAGATATTTTTCTCTTCCTCAAGGGAGCAGGTACAATGCCCTGTGTGTGGCAAGCAGTGTGGCAAATGAAAAGGCTTGGATTCTTGTGTGAGATGCTTTTAGAGATGCATTCTTCTCGAGGAGCATCTGGTAAGGGCACCACAAGTATTACATAGAGGTGCTTTCTGGGAAATGTGTAAGTGATCTCAATGCACTCCCGGAACTGAACTCCAGATTTGTACATGGTGCCATAAGGATCTCTGCAAGGGGCTCAGAGTATCTGTCCTCTGGGATATGCACATGACTTACTGAAGCAGAGTGGTGTTAGGCATGGCCATTGACTCTAAATGCAACCCAGGAGAGGTGTGAAAACACACGATGAAGGGTGGCTAGAACCAGTCATAGAAAATACAGATGACTAACACAAAAAAAGTTGGTTTTGAGTTCAGTCACAAACCAAAGTATTCTGAAGTCCTTATATTTCAGTTAAGCTTACAGTTAACTTCTCCACTATCTGCTCAAGCAGCAATAGAGAAAGAAATTATATCTTATTCTACTTTCTGTGAGAACTGTCCCCGAGGTAAAGCATAGTACAATGATTACTCTTTCTGAGATGAACTGTGAATGACAAAAGATTTTAATCTTTTAGGCTTTTGTGCATAACTTGAAGAGTAATTACTTTGAAGTTAAGGGAGCATTCACATGCTTAATATCTTCGTTCTCCTGAAAACTGAGAACTCACCCATAGGATCATGGCTAAACAGCTGAGTTTCCTGTAGCAGTTTGCATGCTCCTTCAGTCAGGGAGATCTTGCGTGATAAAGAAAGATTTAGATAGGCTATATTCCTAAGGAATTCACTACAGTTTATATTCTGCAAGTTCCTCTGAGGATAATATGGAATTTAACATATGTTATGGTGCAAAACCTTTCTTTGTCCCTGTCATCTTGCTGGATGTTGTAATAGCCTTTGGGGGCAGCGACAGAAGTTGCATCTCTTGCGTATGGCAAGTTCAGAACTTGGAAACTGCTCCACAGTGTTTAATGTGCAGCCAACCAAGAACCTATGATTGTGCCTCATCAAATAGGCAATATGACAATAGCTAAATGACTGGGAAGAACAGATTTCCCTTCACAAATTAACATAGGAAGCATAATAATTCTTGTCCTACATGCTTGAAATAAAGAAAGTCTAAAAAGGTATCTGGAAATTATATAATCATAGAATGGTTTGGGTTGGAAGGGACCTTAAAGATCATCCAGTTCTACTCATCTGCCATGAGCAGGGACACCTTCCACCAGCCCAGGTTGCTCAAAACACCATCCAACCTGGCCTTGGACACTTCCAGGGATGGGGCAGCCATAGTTCCTCTGGGCAACCTGCAGCACTGTCTCTCCACTCTTCATAATTTCAATTTAA
Organism: Formicarius rufipectus; assembly: GCA_013399695.1. Lineage (NCBI taxonomy): Eukaryota > Metazoa > Chordata > Aves > Passeriformes > Formicariidae > Formicarius > Formicarius rufipectus. The sequence goes on along the minus strand of VXAU01002298.1, from coordinate 486,242 downwards.
GGAAGATGCCTGGAATTAATCATAATTTAGAAATGTACACTTCCCATACTGAGTATAAAATAACCTAGTGTGAAACTCTGTATGCATTTACTCCCTGGATAGAAAAGATTAATGAAGGCAGGCTGAAAATGTTCTTTTTTCTGTGCAAACTGCTGAGCTAGACCAATGCATAACCCTGCTCCACCAGTTTCAGAATCTGTTTGTCTTTGCTGTCCTTTTATGTTCTTGATATATCCTCCTACGCTCTCTAAAGCATAATGAAACCTCATTGTCCACCTTCAATTCCCTCCTTAAAGCTCATTTCCCCATTAATCCTTATAAAACACTGAGCAAAGGCTTTGCTGTTGGCATGTTGGGATTGCTGTTTAGAGGAATAATCCTTATTTTAAAATTATTTTCTCAAGTTTTCCCTCTTAAGTTACTGTTTCTTCCACATAGATGGTGAGATTCTTTTTTGACAGAAGTTGACTTCTCTTGATATATATAAAGACCAGTGGGATCCAGTTGCTGACTTAAACTTATAGCTTCTACCAGTACAAAACCAACTTCATCAACAATAACCATAAATAACAAAGTTACATAAATTTTCTACTACCTCAAAATTTTAGTTTCTTTTACAACACCAAATGTAGTACTTCACAGACTTGGTGCACTGAAATTGCTAGTTTCAGTGCAGACTGAAATATCTGCTATTTGTTTTACAACCTTTTTCCACTAGTGTACTACAGAGACATTTTAACTACAAACAAAATAGCTCTTGATGTAGAAATGCAGCAGTTGTGTCAGCATAATGTTGTTCCATAATGTAATCCTCCCTCAATGAGGATAGCCTTGTTCTCCTCCCAGACCATGAGCTAAGAACAGTGCACAGAACTGGACTGTGCAGGTCTGGGGACTTGCATTAGCCCAGAAAGCTTCTACCTTCAACTCAGAGCTGGAGAGTCCAGTGTAGGTAGAAAATCATATATATTGGTTGGAAGGAACTTACAGAGACCTTCAGCCCTTGGATCAAATGAGGAATGAGGGCAACTATGAACCACATAACTGGCAATTTTATCTAGCCAAGTCTAAAAAATTTGTGGGTGGAGATTTCAATCTCTTTGAATAACCTCTGTGTTACATGATCCCTCTGTTGGAAATAATTCTTCCTAATACATGACCTGAACCTTGTGAATACCTTTACTCAAGATGAGAGTGTACCTTTTGCTCATATTGCATTCCCAGTAATTCTTAGACCCTTTCCAGCAGTGAGTTCCCAGGCACTGCAGAGCTCTGTGCAAGATTTTGGAGCATTTCCCAGCCCATGTGCAGAACTTGAGTTCTTCCTTGGGGAACTTTGCAAGTTGTCTGCTGACTCAGTCCTCCAGACTATCAAACTTGGTTGGTTGGAAAGTCCATCTTTTGGTATCTCAACCTCTTCACATAACTTAGGGTAATCTGCAAATTTGCTGTCCCATCATCTATATTGTGAACAAAATGAACAATGTGGACATCTATTTTATCCAGGACTTCTGCCACTGGTAAATTAATCCCATTTTCCATAAAGCCACCTAAACTGTCTCATGGATTGGTTAAATCATAAACTCTGACATCTCCCATTATATTCTTCCCTCTTTGGACTTTGTGTTATTTTAGGTTATGGTCATTCTTAGCTTTACCCATTTATTTTTTTCAGCACCAAACATCCACACACACATGTAGTTCACAGCCTGAAGTGAGCCCTGGTCAGATCTCAACAGAAGGGCTCTCAAACCATGGCCAGCTGTGATTTAATGGGTGTTATTCTGGTCCCCAACAGTGTTTAGAAAATGAAGCAGTGGCTGAATATTTGTTATTTAGATGCAGTAGTGTGTATTAGGCACCAAGCAAAGGTGGTTTGTGTGGTTGAAACAGCATTCTGCTCAGTAATGTCAATGGGACAGCTCTTCAGGAGTTCAGCTACAGGCCAATTGATATGTAAGCCATGCAAATTCACACACACCAACAGCTGCTCTCCCACTTTTACTCTCCTATTACTCCCTCTGTTGCTGACTCATATTCAATTTATAACTCATTGCATTTATTTACATCCCTCTGTGTTTAAGGCAGATCTCATCAACCTATAATGAAGACAAGCAAAACATTGACATATAAAAACAATAATTCCTACCACTCAATTTTTTTTCACTAAATTTCTTCAATGTAAATTCTTTGATTTATTTGTATAATTAACGATGTACATAATTTGAATAAAATTATTGCTGGTGACTCTCCACAGGTAAGATTTTTCTGTTGCATTGCTCAGTTTTTAATTATGAAAAAATATACACTATGTAATGTCTATTATTTACTATAGTACAGGAACTGGAACTTTAAAGAGAACTGTGTAGCAAATTACCTGTCATAAGTGTTATTGATCCTGGAAATCTAAAACAAGAAAAAAAAATGCATAGAACATTTACTAGAGGATTAATTTCATGTAAAAAAAAAAAATAAAGTTATCCAAAGTACCAGTTTAACCTTTTCTTTTTTTTTTTCTCATTCAGGGCAGCATTAAGATCACTGCAGAAATTCTGCATTTGATGCAACCTAAGTGCCAAGCTTCTAGATATCTGCTGTGGAAGGCTTCTCAATGTTAGATGGATGCAGACATTTGTATGTGAAGTGCTCACCTAAGGCTCTCTTTAGAGCTGACTTATGCCCTGCATGAGTGTTTGATCTGGGAGCAAACCTGGCCATTATTAGTAAGCTTTATGCCAGTGCAATACGGTTATTTTTGAGGCTTGGTGTATGCATGTCTTCCCACAGCACACAGTGGTTCCATGTGATTTCAAACTCCAGAGAGAAGTGCACTACATCACTACAAGTAGTAGCAACCCACCCATAGGTGGAAAAGACACTGGCAAGTCTGAGTGAGCTTAAAATGGTTCAGCTTTTCACAAGTCAAGATGGTACCAAAGAAACTGAGGATGACTATAATCAGTCACAACTCGGACTGAGTTTAAAATTGGCAATGTTGAATTGCCAGCACTCCTGCTATTGCCCCCCCCAAAAGTGTAGTTTTCACACTCACATGGACAGTCCTCCTGAGCTGCATAATTTCTGAGAGTTCACACTATGGTAATGCTTAACTCCCCATTGGGAAGTTAATGGACCCTTCCAGGTTACACCAGCTGAGTTCCAGTGTGATGTGACATCCCGGACATTGAAACACAGCTTGCAAAGAACATGTTGTTCTCAATAAAATTCAGCCCCTGAAGGTAGATATCTAAATGTGTTTTCAGACCCTTTAATCAGGGGTATAATTTTCTCTATGTGTGTTATTCTCCATGGGGCAGAGGTATTGCAACAGTTCCAAAGATAAAATCAAGTGGTGAGGTCTCAGGGCACACAGAACTGACTAAGCATGTACATCAAGAAGTGCTGGCTGACTGCCTTCAGTCTAATCTATCCTGTCATTAAAAAGACTTAATAAAATTCATCCATTCACAAATGTTATAAAGCTTAAGTAGGTCTTGTTATAACACAGGGTAGGTACAGGTCATCATTAAAAGCCAGAAAGTTTTCCATATTAAAAATGCTATGCTTTGAGGTCAGTTGTGTGCATATTAACAATTATAACAATATTAAATTCTGATTCGAATGTCTTCAAATAAACTTGGATTATTGACAAATTAGAAATATTAAACTTTACCACTATGCATAGTTTGGTAAAATACTGTTAGACCAAGACAGACAATGTTAGATGATAGTGCCCATATTGACACTTTATTATCTGCAAGTAAAATAAAATAAACAGATAAATAAGACACTGTATCTGAAACTGAGCAGCGTCACAAAAGTTAACACACATCTTTGTTAAAAAGTGAGAGCGCTGGACAGAGAAGAGCTAAATGGGTAAAAAATCCCTAGAAGTTTGGCATTTCTGAGAGCATGAAGAGAACTTCAAGAAGAGTAAAGGGGAATGTGGAATAAAGAAAATTGGCTACCTGATTAAAGGACTAAGTTGTTTATTTTTGCCTCTGACTCCTGTATGATAAATGTAGGACTCTGAAAAGTGGCAGAACAACACCATTTACTTAAATGTAGCATGGGTAAAGGGTTAAGTGGAAAGAGCTCTCCACTGACAGTAAGGAATGGCAATGAAAGTCCAGTGACTCCAGGCTAATCACACAGCATAACACAAGGAAACATAATGCATAGTTCCAATCCATATTTAGTAAGCAAAAAAAGCCGGTTTTCATTTTTAAAAGCCCATTTGGAGATTCAGGAGGTGGGGACTAAGTTGTCAGCTCTGCCACTGATGTGTTATTTGCTGCCTTCCTGTTTTATCTCTCCTTAGGAGGGAGATATCACTTTTCCAACCATCCTTATAGTTTCTATGGTGATTCTTATGACCTTTCACTTAAGTCAGGACATGACATTAAGAGCTTTTAAAATGTGGATCTAAAGAAGATTTTAACCTCAGTAGAAGACTGAAAGCAAGAAATGGCTATGACACATATGAGAAAATATAGGGAAATATTCATGTTTTATTGTTCTACAAGGGAGGCAGGACTTATACATCTGAACCTCTACCCAGAGTTCTCAGAAACATCAAAGCAAAGGTAAATCTTAAGGATGGTTTTGACCTGGGATAATGGAGACAAAACATGGTTTCTTCCCAGCATGTGGGAAGAATTATCTCCACATAGACAAAGCATGAAGATGCTTATCTGTAAATTGAATAGGCTGGAAGTAGGTGTTTGTGCAAGAGGGAGGATGAAAGTGGGACTCACTTTCAGAATACCCAATAACAGACAGCAGTAGCATGGTGATAGTCAAAGGATTGGAGATAAAGAACTGATCAGAAGGGCCAGAAACACATGGAGAAATGTATATAGAATAGTGTGCAAAGGCCAAAACAAAAAGTGGGAGCTGAACAAAATGAGACTCAAGTTGTGAAGGTCAGAGAAAATATATAATGGAGATGCAACAGCTTGAGAGGTTGGAGAGGAGATTTTCTATCTCTTATTTCTATATAAATTGTAAAAATTCCATGCAAGACCTCTCCCTGGTTCTGAAAAACTTTTTACCTTTATATGAAAAAGGGGTGTTCTTTTGTTTCCAAGTTTTGAATATAAGCTTTTTTACTTGTCATATATTTTTTCCTTATGAATGTCAGAAAAACACAATCTTTTTGGATGGAAGCATTGGGTGTATAAAACAGAAAATCTGCATCCTGAATTCAGCTGCAATACAGAAATGAAGCCAAAGATTCTGGATGTTCACATCCTTGAGCTCATTGCTATATTTTTTTTCCCCTCTTTTTCTATTGCTTTATTTTTCTTCTCTTTCTCTACAACAGAAACTTTAAAAATTGAGCACTGTGAGGCAGAGATGTCACAGGGGTCCTTCCTATCCCATTCATCTCTTCCCATTTCACTTTCTCCAGCCATGCTCCTCACAAGGGACAAACACAGAGGAGTACCTGGCACTATCAGCATCTGTAGGCTGAGGTGGGCATAGCTGTGTGTTTAGAATTGTAACACTGAGATACTGATGATGCTAAAATATATTGCCAAGTATGTTCATGCTGAGTTAGCTTTACACCTCTGTATAGTAACAAGCACTTGGGGAACTCAGTAAAAAAAAAAAAAAAAGAGAAATTAAATAGTACCTGCTTTTGAAGCTCAGGAAAAATTTAGGAATAACATAGACATCCTATATTGTAGGTTATAGCCAGTGTGGGGGTCAGAGGGAAGATAATTTTTCTTTAATATTTAATGTAAGACATTTGGTATATTCTAAGGACTACCAAACAATTTATGCACCAGTCTATGTATATGTTCAAAATATATAAATGGATATAACTGTATTTTGGTGCTTTAATTTTTTATTTCTGTCATCTCTCATTATATCTGAGGCTGGAGATGGAAAGTCTGCCTTCCTCAGTGGTACCAGTTCTGAATACAAATGCAGTCAGAGCATAAACTGCAGTCAAGTAGAAGATATTCTACTACAATCCTCAATCTACAGTCCCAGTGTCTGTGCCAAGTTGCACCTTTTTCTATATATATTAGGAACACCTATTATCTATGTAAATTGTTGTTGTGTCTACAGAAGGCTCTAAGGAGAAAAAGAAAACCAAGCAGAAATAATGTAAGACAAAAGGTGGGGAAAGAAAGAGGGAGGCGAAGGATAAGCAGAGATTACACAAGCAGCAACAGAGCTGAAGGGAGAAAAGGTGACTGCAATAATGAGCAATAGTCTGCCATGGATTGTCAAAGTTACCCAGACCAGCTCCAGGAATTTGGAACCCTAAACTGGGCTGTTTTGTGTTCTTCCTGGTACACCAATACCAAAATTGCACTTCCAGCTCCCAACTGCTTCACAGCAGTGCTGATGATTCAGTTCTGGGAGGAGAACCAAAATATTTGGCTGTGTTTGTGTGTTCAACGCTCTGTGGGTTCCTTTCTTATCTCTATGAAACATTGTAAGGTGGGAGAAAAGATCTAGACAATTAAAGCTACCTACAGACTGTCTCACTGAACTTCTGTAAGCTTTTTTCTTGCTGGGGGGAAAGAAAGAGAAAGATACTTCTTGCAGAAATAGATCACAAGAAGGTGTTATATAGGAAGTTATGCAATGGCTTTTCTGCTAAATCTGACTATAATAAAGTAATAAAAATGGTAAAATATGTACATGTTGCTGACTGGAAGGAAAACCTGCTTGTCTAGTGCTGGAAAATGAATTCACAGCAACTGATTGGGGTAAGTAGACTCACAGGACTTAAGATGGAAAGCAAAAATACCATCCATCGTTTGACCTTTGATTTCTTTATTCTACTCTGGTGACATTTTGAAGCTTTCTGCTGCACCTGAGGGACAGAAAATTACTCTCTGCTTTGAATGAAGTTTGTTTCTTGGTTTCATGTTGTTTTGGTTTTTTTTCAATAGCTGGAACTTTTAAGGAAAACAAATCCAGGGATTCACAAGAAAATTGCATGAGATGGCAGAAGGAGCAATTTTCAGCACGTATGCCCAGCATTTTCATGTCACTGAGTTTTACACACACCCTGTGTATTTTCCAGCACAGATAAAGTTCCCCTTGTAGCAAATTTAAGACGTGAATAACATGTTTTTCTGATTTACCTCTGGCAGATTCCCAGCTAATGCCCCACAGGCCTATGAAGCATAGGCTGAATACAAGAATTCTGGGAAAAAATAACAAAAGACCAAGACTTTCCAAGTGTAATTCTTCACTTAACAATGCATCTTATCTTTCCAATCCATCCTTAAATTTGCATTTCATGTACATGTGTTTCTACGTTTATCGCTATAGTTTTCCAGCTTCAAGTTTAACAAAAACCACTGCTGGAGGATTCAAGAAATTTGTTCCAATGATTAATTACTTTTACTCCAAAGAAACATGCCCTGTGTTGTTTGAACAGATAGATGCTGTATCACTCGTACCTATTTTTGCTGGCGAGAGTGCCTCATCAGTAAAGCATTATTTCCTTTTGCCTATAGAACCTTTGGAAAATCTGGTGAGCGATGCCCTGTTTGAACATCAGAAGAGTGGAAGAGAATCATATTATTCACAGCAGGAGGGAGAAGAAGAGAACTTCCTATCTTTGGTGGGGTTTTGTTAGTTCTTTTTCTCCCTTTCTGACACCGGCAGCTGCAGAGCTGTGGGATGTTCATGTAAAGAATCCTGTCAGTGAGGCAGCTTGTAAAGAGTGCAGGGTGTTTGAAGAAACTCTTGAAAGAAAACCAGTGGTATGAGGGAAACAAGAAAAGCCCCACATGGCAACAAAATCATCACAGATTAGAGAGAAAAACAAGAGGTACAAATCATAGCCAAGTCAGTGAATTTCCAGTCTTGTCTCTTGGAGGTGTGAAAGACTGAAGCACAGCTAGCATCCAGCAGAATAACCAAACTGGTGCACTGAATGCCCAGTTCTGTTTTCAGGTCCTGTGCAGTTCATGGAGGTGTTCACTTGGCAGTGCACTGGATGATACAGAGGGTTCATCCTTCCCTTTCAGAAAATAACTTGGCATTTTTTGTTGTTTGGAGTGTGAGTCATTTATTCTGACCTTAGACAGGGCCAGACTACAGATTAATTCAAACTCATGTAAACCCATGTTGCTCAGATGCAGTCAGTGCTAATTAATACCAGCACAGTGTTTTCCCTTCAATTTTAATATTCAGGGAAGCTGAATGAAACATACACTCCCAGTTTTGATCTCTTATTGTACTTACCTAGTTAGTTAAAATGTTCATCTATCTTGAGTCCTTTCCCAAACATTAATAAAACTGTGCTAAACCCATTAAGGATTATCATCTTAGATGGTCAAGATAGCTGGAGAGATGATAGGTGTGATTTCAAAACATTTCTAGTTCTTAGACTTAAAGATGACTATCTTATTATGATTATAAAGTAAAAAATATGTATTCACATGCAAACAATGTTATTATACTTCCACTGACACATTAAAATGTAATAAACATAAAGAAGAAATTTCTCTGATTTCCTTTACTGGATGATGTGAAAGATGATCCAGTGGCAGGGACTTATGCCCTAAACCTTCAAATGCAACATAAAACTTTTAAAGCAAACACCAAGAATACAGAAACTAAGTTGAAACATGTTAACTAGACAACAAAAGCATCAGCACCAAAGACTTAGAAAATGCCTAAGATCATCTCATCCGTTATCTATTTTGTTTTACACTACAACACAATAAAGACAAACTTCAGAATATGTAGCTGCACTCAAGGCAAAGTCTGCACTTGGCTAAAAACAGGTGCATGTTTGATGTGATTGACACTGAGGGAAAAACAAGAGAACTCTGCCTCTTAACCATTGAGCGGTGCCTACAGTTGTGGGAACACAACCAGAAATGGGCAATCCCCCACATGAGGAAGGAAATACACTGACTCAAACACATCAAACTAAAAGGATGCCTTCCCAGTGATTTATGTTTGTAAGATTGGATGAAGGTCTTTGGATTTGAATTCTGTGATTTAAACTCAATGTATGTTCCCTGGATATCACTAGCATAGAATCGTGGAATCATAGAATGTCCTCAGCTGGAAAGGACCCTTGAGGATCATCAAGACCATTTCCCAGGCCTGGACAGAACAATCCCAAGGATTCTCACCATGTGCCTCAGAATGTTGCCCAAATGTTACTTGAGCTCTGGTCAGGCTTGGTGCAGTGACCACTGCCCTGGTGAGCCTGTTCCAGTTCCTGTCCACTCTTTGGGTGAAGAATTTAATACCCAATCTAAACCTTCACAAAGACAAAAAAAAAGAAAGAGCCTATATTTATCATTTTCCTAATTTGCTAAAACACAAGACTGTGTCTAAATCCCACTGCTTTTGAGAGACCTTGGCATAACTTACATGGTTTGCTGAATATTTCCAGCCTGGGACAGACTACAGAGTCACTTTGGATTACTTTTTATTTAATGTGATATGATTAATTTTAAAACTTTCTCAAGCATATTGTAGAAACACAATGGAAGGAGAAGTGAGAAGAACAATTTGATTTGCTCTGCAATTTTACTTTTAAGTCTTCACAGGTTTTGAGCATCCCAGGTCACCTCTCAGCCCCTCTGCAAAACCAGGAGCCAAACTCTTCCTCCATCATTCTGAATTCCCAAGATCCTGAAACTCCACCAGAGATGGAGGAAGGATGAAAATAGAAGAGGGATGCTCTGGGTGGCAGAGCTGGCATTGCCGGCTCCAGCCCCTTGGGCTCCAACCCTGCCGTTCTGGGGCTCCAACACAACCCAAGTGTGTGTTCTGTGTGGGAAATTTGCTCCACAAGGCAAAGCCTCCTTTCGTTTGTTCTCCCCCTGTCCTGGGCACTGGTGAGGCCACAACTCTAGTGCTGTGTCCAGTTCTGGACCCTTCAGTTCAGGAAGGACATTGAGGTGCTGGAGCAAGTCCAGAGGTCAATGGACTTGTGGGGGGTTCTGGAGAACATGTCCTATAAAGAGCAGCTGAGGGAGCTGGGGGTTCAAGTTGGAGAAAAGGAGGCGCAGGGGTGACCTTATTCTTCTCTACAGCTTCCTGGCAAGGTGTTGCCAGGTGGGGATCAGGTTCTGCTCCCAGACAGTAAGTGACAGGATGAGAGGACAGTCTTAAGCTACTCCAGAGGTTCAAGGTTGGATACTAGGAGGAATTTCTTCTCAGAACACATGATTAGACCTTGGAATGGACTGATCTGGGAGGTGTGGAGTCCTTAAACACCCAAAGACTAGATGTGGCACTCAGTGTCATGGTCTGGTTGACAAAGTGGCGTTTGGTCATAGGTTGGATTTGGTGACCTCAGAGGTCTTTTCCAAAGTAGCTGATTCTTTGATTCTGTCATTCATTACAACGAAATTCTTCAGGACAATGGGAGTGAGCACCTCCATCTTCTGGTTTTTTTCCTTTCCTCCTTATTTTGTTTGAAGTTTCCCAAGCAATGCCTCAGGCTTTTACCTTACACTCATATTCCTACATTTGACTGCAAAACTTTCTCATCTGCATCAGCTGAATTGCTTTTAGGCAGAGGATAATGAGTTTCTTGTGTTGGCAACAGGGCTTGGAGTTACTTTCTGATTCAACTTGCTCATAAGAGGAGAGGATAACACCAGTTTGCAAACTATACATGGCTAGGCACAGGTTTGTTGTTTTTTTTTTTGTTTTTGTTTTGTTTTGTTTGTTTGTTTGTTTTTGTTTTTGTTTTTGTTTTTGTTTTTGTTTTTTTTTGTTTGTTTGTTGTTGGTTTTTTTGTTTTATTTTTTTGTTTGTTTGTTTTGTTGTTTTTTTGGGNTTTTTTTTTTTTTTTTTTTTTTTTAAACCTGATTGGTTTCTTACTGGTTTAGGAACTACAACTGATGGATCTGGTCCTAACCAGTCACAGAAATGATGATCCCTAAGAACAGCAGTGAGGTAAGAGTCAGTAGGACTGGGAAGGAAGTAGCTTATCCATGACTTTTTCAATTACGATTTCAAAGTACTTTTTTTTTAAAGTGTCAGTAAAATTTCCAAATTTTCATGTTATACACAAACCCCAAATTTTACAAAGCAGAAGAAAACAAGAATTTAATTTGATAAATATCAGAACAAGGGCTTCAACAGCATAATCCTCATTAAAACTGAAATAACTACAAAAGAAAAATTTTTCCCTCAAAGCATGTCTGGGTTTTAGAAAGCAGCATTTCTGCCAGGAACTTTTCTGGACAGTTTTATAGGCTGGGAACAATGACAAAAAGGTCAAAAGTAAGTGTGAGAATTAAGCCCACAGTCATTGCATTTGTTTTGTGTGCAGCAGGTTGCATGCTGTCAAAACCATTTTCAAAACCATTTTAAGTAACTTACCTTCCTTGAGGTGGCACAACATAGACCTATCTGCTACTTTGCCATCCAAAGTCATGTTTAATATGTTTTGCATCACTTAAAAGAGAAGCCTCTCATTATTTTCCATAGCATTTTGGGGACATTCCCTATTCCAGAGAGTCACCAGTTTTGGAACCTCATGCAAAAACTTTTTCACAGAGATAACTTGATCAAAGCTTCAGCCTTGCAGAAGTGCATGACCAGGGTGGCAAAACTGAATTCCCTTTTATGTATTGAAAATAGTGCTGTTCTGAGCATACTTAACTTTCAAACACTATTGTCATATGTGTTTCTAAATAACCAGCAAAGATCCAGCCTCATCCCTTCATAAGGGAAAAATAAAGCTTTGAGATTGAGCTTATTGGAGTTTGAAAGGTGGTGTAAACTGCCTCTGGGCCCAAATCCCCTCATAAATTAACAAACTGTGATATGCTATAGCAAGTAGTTATCCTTGTCTGGATTTTCACTTTTTACACACCATTTGCTAGATAACAGTTCCTGGTAGAACACAGCCCTTGTCCTAAGATTCATGATAACTTAATGGAGCTTGATTTCAAAAGCACAGAGATAAAAATAGGTGCTGGAAGAATATCTTAACATAAAATGTTTTGTTACAACCTCCCATGTCTCATAAGATAATATCTTACAACATTAATTCTATCCTTGTCTTCTGCTATCCCCATCCTGCCACATTATCTTTTAATGAATCTCTGCCATTTTGCTGACCCGATTAGTGACAAATCCCTTTTCCAGTTTCAGAGGATCAAGTAGAAACAACCTGCAGATGACATCCAGGTTTCCAGATAACACCCAGTCAACGGAACCTCTTGTTTTTCCAAATCTGCCCAAATGAACACGATGTTCCTCTGTTGCTGCTCTGAATAACCCCAGAATATCACAGGTGATGTAGAAGTGGATGGGCAGGACTAAATGCTGACATCTCTCAGTGAATTGAAAGGAAACAGCTGTTGGATCAGGGGAAAATGAATAAAAGAGAGAAAATAAAGAGAATTGTTCATGGTCACAAAGTTGTCCACTAAGAGTAGTGATGGGTCGGAACTCCTGTTATCCATCTCCACTCCAGCTGTTTTTATCTTTGAAATCCTTCACCTGAACTTACGGAAATTTATGTAGACACTGACAGAGGTTTTCCTCCTAGGATGTGAAAAATTTTCAGCTTTTACCATCCACCCTTTAATAGCATACTATGATAACACTATAATCAGCCAAATTTCCTTTACTGTGTACACTGAAGCCTGGAGAGCTGTGTGCTGAAAGATAATTCTCATTCCTAAGAGAAAGGACCACACTTTTTTTACAATGCTGGTGTCCCAATACTAAAAATCCCATATTGACATTCTTAACCAAAATGGTTAAATATACTGTTTCATTAAATCAGTATGTCTGAGTTTATATATTACTTGTAAACTTTTTACACCAAAACCATTTGTGGAATATTTAGTCTTTACAAGATTAAAGCAGTTCTGCTTGTATATAAAATAAAAAAAAAAGTCACTCAGAAAATACAAAGGTTAAAAATCTTTAGGAGTTGTAGGCGAAAGATATTTTAAAGTTCTTTGCCTAGATCTCCCCAAAGTCCTCTGAATTCTGTTTTGGATCAGCCTTAGAATTTGGATTTTTCTCTCTGTTGCTTTCCTGGAATTTCAGGGAAAGCAAGTTTTATTCCTATGCCATTTCCTACCTAAATTACCAGAATGTAGGTTTAAATTTTACCTAGATTTGAACTTTAGAGGGCAATATTAATAAAAGATGATCTGATTTTCAGGAAGAAAAAAATTCCACAACAAAAGGCAGCAGAAAACCATTCAAACTGGGCTAATATTTAGCCATCTTAATTTAAGGACAGTTTGGCATTTATTCCTCACATGTCATTGTAACATTTCATTTTATCTTTATATTAAGTGACAATCTCATGGATTTAGCAATTGCATCCAGGCTAAAACATCATTTCATAGCAAATGCCCTGAAGAATCAACCGATGGTACATTTCACTTAATAATGCATTTGCATAATTCGAAGAGATTAATAGGCAGGAGTGAATAAAGTTGTTTTCCACTGACTTGATACAGGAACTTGACCATAGTACCTGGCTGCTCTTTCCCTGCTCCCCACCTGTAAAACTGATACAATGACACATATCTTCACATGGGACATTAATTAATGCTTTTATTCCCTGAGACACTTCCTTAGCTTTAAGTCCCTCAGTCCCAGCTCTGGATAGGAGATAAACACTGCCATGGACTCTGGAAGGTGTGGGAGATGTCAGGCTGCCAATCTCCATAAACTAGAAATGTATTGTCATTTCCTTTTCCATAGCTGTTTTGTCCTAAACGACCAAAAAAAATAGACTTTAATGCTAAGGAAAAGAAACAGACATTTTGTTGTTGTTTCTGTTGATATCTTTCTTGTGCCAAAGATTTGATGCCACCTGTAATTACATTCCATGTTTTTGGTTGTTTATAAGAGAAAGAGAGAGAGAAAGAAAGGGATTGAAATAAGCTTGATGGATTTTTCTCTGTAATATACATGCCTGACAAGGTTACTTAACAGGATTTTTGCTGTAATGCTCTTCCACCAAGAACCAGCTAAAAGCCCATCTTCAATTTATTAGCTTTTAAAAAATTCTTTCTCTTACTCTGTTTTTTCTCTTCAGGGAATTTATAAATGGCAAGAGTAGAGCAGTGAATTCAATAACTTTGAGCAAAGCAGTGGTGTCTGGGAGGATCTCAGAGTATAGATTTATCCCACTTTTATTTTCATTTTTTAAACATGGGAACAAACGTGAAGGCTGTACAAACATGTGATACTGGGCTTTATACCTATGACTGGATTATGTGATTATTAAATAAAGGCTAGGTCTTCTCAAAGTAGCTGGATAAATGCACGTACATACAGCCCTGCTTTGCCACAAATCAACAGCACATTTTCTATTCAGTGTGTTTGTGCTGATCACAGCTCTCACTCAGGTCAGCCTCATCTGCTTTGTTTACTAAACACCACATGTATCACACTATGCCAGTTTTTATTTATTGGAATTTTATGCAATTCCACTGAATGCTACAAAATGCTATGGCTAAGTCTGTCACTAAAGACTAATGCTGCCACGAGCTGCAAATAAACAACTGCATTTTTAATAATAAAATCCTGAAAAAGCATTTTAGCACTACTGTGATGAGACTGAACGGTCAATGCAGAGCAAGCTCTTGTTCTTAGCTGATGCTCTGTGTTATATGCTGTATCACCAAACTGGACAAAATAAAAAAAAAAATCATCATCTAATTATCTAAACTCAATCCAGCATCTTGTAATGCAGCATTGCATTTTGCTAGCAGCTAAACTGCAAGTGTGTAGATCAGCTGCAGAGATGGACAATAAAAAATAAAAGTAAAACCTGAGGCTGTTTATCACAGTTGGTGCAAAGGGATTCATCTGCAAAGGACTCCCAGCTCAAAGCCACGGTGGTCCAAGTGGTCACCATGCCAGGGGTGTGACAATCAGCTGCTGAAAGGTAACCAAAGCTTTTCATGACAGTGAGTTAATCTGAGCTGTTGAAATTCTGTACCTCTCTGGATCTTGCATAGTTCCTAGGTCAGAATAATACATCTTGTGCAATGGGAAAAGTCCAGTATTGAAAAATAGCAGAGGGGTTTGTGAGAATTATTGTGGAACTCAAGCCAGTCAAAAGAGAAAATTTTCCCTGCTAGGGCTGTAATTTCTGAGGGGAAAAACAAAACAAAACAAAACAAAAAACAAAACAAATAAACAAAAACAAACAAACAAAACCACAAAAAGATAAGTTTTATATGTTTAAATCCAAAATTTATTACTTTGCTTATAAACAAATAATTAGGAACCAAACCTCCATTTCAAAGTGAGCATGAGTTAAATCCCTTCCACTTACTGCCTGGACTGCAGTCTGACATTACTTTCTGAGATCATGCTGGGTTTTAGGGAGTGCTGGCACCCAAAGGCCCAGGTGAACTGCAGTGCTGGATACTTAGTTCCCCAAAAGCCTAGGATCACCCGGCTTTCTTTTGTGTTTGTGTGTCATTGTCTGAGCTGACTCGGCTAAGATCCCTCCATATAAACAGTTCATCACCTCATATCATGATCATAAAGCTATAGGGGTGTCAGTAATGAAGCTCCTCACAACTGGGTAGCCTAAAATTGTGCTATATTGGGAAAACAGACTGACAAATTTATCTTAAATTCATTGAGCCTAACTGAATTCAAGAGAAGTGCAAATTGGGTACTTGTGGTGCCAAGTTTAAGATTTAAATCAGACGAAAACAGGTAGCTCTGAAAGTAAAATATTAAGGAGTTTGCTTTACACCACTTGTCCCAAGAAGATCAATTTGATTTTTTTAGAGAAGCAAGGTATTGCCAGTCACCAGCTGTGTACTTTAATACCTGTTAGTAGCACCAGCACACAGGCTGGAAAGGAAGAATCAGAAGCACAACCCCTGAGTGATCTGAAATGTTCTGTACAATTTAATCATCCGCTGTCAAGCTCGGTGGCACAGAACAACCCAGAGAGTGTCCAACCCCCTCCTGCACTGCACACTCTTCCCTTCTGGAAAGTGGATTGGGAATTATATCTGAAAACACTGGATAATCACTACCTTGACATTTTGTTTTCCATTTTATTTAAACATCACAACCATTTTGACCAATTCCCATGAAATTCCTTATGTTTCAAATGGGAAAGATGATGGTTAAACAAATTTCCATGTCTCTCCAACAGAGCCAGAAAAATCATTTAATCCCTTCAGCTAAAGACAGCAGTCACTGAGATGCATTCACCACTGGGCCCTTAGGTAGCATAATCACTGCTCTGAGATTTAGCAGAGGCTGTTTTACCTATATTAACCTGCAAAATACACCTTCTTTTAGGATTATGAGAAAATTCACCAGCTTATTTCCTTGTCTCATTTACACCTGCTCTCCTGCCTTGTGTTCAGTGACAGAACTCAGAGCAAGGCTTTCCTGAAGTAGAAATGAAATACCAAACACAGGGAAGGGAATCTCTTAATTTTTGTTTTATTGAGACAGAGGGCAGTGAAATGGTTTTGCTTACAAGAAGCATAATTAACCCTAGGTTAATTAAGGGTAAATTCAAAATTGCTTTTCACACCAAAATGAAATATTTATTTTCAATTCTGTATTGCATTAACATTTACTTTATATTTTTAAACAAAACTGAACTTTTAAAACATTTTTTTTAACCCCAATATGAAGTACCAGGAATTATTAATATATCATTACCAAAATTTCTTCCTTACTTTCTCACAAGCATTTGGAATAATTTATCCTCTTCAGAGAAATTAATTTTTAAAAATATTTATGCATCTCTATGTAACTTAAACTGGTACTTCAAGTCAACACAGTTGAGTAAGAATAAAATAACATTTCTCCTCCTTGGCACCAAAAGACCTGAAGTGCTATTTGAATTATGTACATAGCAAACAAACGATAGGTAACCCCCAGAAAAATCTTTACCTACTTTGTACCTGAGCAAACCAGTTCCTTTGCAATACATTGTACCTTTGCTGAGTTGCAGTTTGGCTTTGAATTTCTGCTGATTATCACAAATTAGAAGATATTTGCTCATCCTCAGGAATGGTTTAGACACCAAATCATGCTGGAAAAACAAGGGTATATTTTCATTTTCTCATCAGGAAAGACTAAGTTTGAAACAAGAAGTGGCTTGAGGAGAAGTCAATGGATACAGACATAATCATGAGAGAGGGGAACAGGGTGAAGGATGAAAGTAGTTGAGATTTGCTTATGATTTTGTCTGTCTGAGCTGCCAGTTATGTGATCCTAGCTTAGGAAATGTCTTTATAAACAAGATTTCCTTTTCTGATTGATACCTATTTTTCATTCTTTACTGACTTTACAGGATGCTGCTTGGGAGGAAAGTATAGAGCAAATATCTTATTAGAATGGTGGCTTGATTTGAAGATAACACCATGATCATGCAGATATTATTATCCAAAAATTATTCTAATACTCCAAAATGTAGGAAAAAAACACACAAACAAACAAAACAAAACAAAAACAAAACCCCACATAAATTGCTCAAACAAAACTCATAAATATTTTAATTTTTCTGTATGTTTAATTTTTTGTCTATTTCAACAGATAGTTATTCTGATCTCAAAATAAGATCTTGTAACTACAGTGAAGATATTTTTCCCCTCTTATTTGGACTTGAAGATAAATTCCCTAGAGAAGAATGTTATGGTCACACTAAAAGGTATTTTGGCATCAGAAGGACTTCAAAGTTTCTGTGACTTTCTAATCACCAATTTCTTTTACAGAACTACCCTGATAGTCATTTCCAGAGGCATTTGTGTCAAGCTGGGAGCCACCAAAGCACTTAAGTGGCTGTACTTAATAAAATGCATCTTCCATTGAAATCACCCTGCCAGCATGCCAGCTGAAACATAAGAGTAGGCTTAACTGCTCTGATGAGTTACAGCAGTTCAGCAGTTTTATTATCACTGGAGTCAGGAGCAGTCCTCAAATTGGTGACTTCTTTCCTCCTTTCAGCATATTGTTAAACTGAAGTTTTATAATTGGAAGGTTTTGAACTGTGGCTCAAAGCCAGTGACAATTCATCACTGGAAGGATGTGGGACATATGATTGCTTGAGACAGTCACTCAGTTTTAAGGAACACTAATAGATTTTTGCAAACAATTGTCCCTTTGGCTGTCCAAGGTAGTGATTTCTAGGACAGCAGTTGCTCTCATGGGTCACCAGCTCTTTTTTCTCAACAGGTCAGAAATAGGTGATGTGTCCCACCTTGAACTCAGCACCTGACACCAAACTTCAAATCTGCAGCGCTGGGCTCTGTACAGGTGATGAGAGCAGAGTCATTCTACATCAGTAGAACTACTACTTATTTTGTAGTAGTGCCTTAACACCTTACACAGGATGTTAAGAGTTTCATGCATGCCAAGTTGCTCTTTGTCCCTCAATCCTGCCAGGATGAGCAGTTCTGAACTCTTGAGCAGAACAAAGCACCTGGAGACTGTCAGCTTTCCCAGAGTGCTATGAGATCATGTGAACAGCAGACAAAGCATGACGTGATGATGTTCAGACCCTCTTTCATAAAGTCCTAGCATCACTGAATGGTTTGTGTTGGAAGGGACTCTAAAGCCCAACTAGTTCTAACCCCTGTGTTATGGGTAGGGACACCTTCCACTAGTCCAGGTTACTCAGAGTCCCATCCAGCCTGACCTTGGACTCTTCCAGGGATGGGGCAGCCACAGCTTCTCTGGGCAACCTGTGCCACCACCCTCATAGGGAAGAATTTCTTCCTAATATTCAATCTAAACCTACTTTCACATAGATTGAATTGTACCACTACCACAATGCTGTAAGACTTGAGCAAGACCAACGGTGTCAAGATCACTGAAGACGTAATTCTTTATGAAGTTGGTTATCCAGAAGAGGACTTCCCTTAATCTCAGTCACCTAGGAGTGACACAGAACTGTCTTTACCTGATTATCTAAAGCCAAAAGAGAGGAACAAGATTAAGTCACCTCCTGAAGTTACATCTCTCCAATGTCTAGTAGAAGAGTTTAACTGAAACACATAAATCCAGAGGCAGCAGTGGCAAAATAATTTAGCTGAGAGGCCTAGGCATCAAGAATGTTTAGATATTCAGCTTCTATCAACCTGTAAAATCAGGTGTATAATTATTTAGAATTAGAGGCACTTTTTAAGATATTTTTCACGGTAACTAATAAAACTAAAGGTAGAGATGACTACAGAGAGAGGGATTTGGGTGTTTTTACCTTTTTGTAATAAAATTCCATACACTGCAGAGTACCATTTATTCCATTACTCTTTGTTTTGTTTTGTTTTTTTTTTTTTATGGTTGAACATTGAATGCAACTGCTCTAGAGAGATTCTTGCCTTACAATAGATTGAAATTGAAAAACATTTAAGTTTATAGCAATAATTCTTCAAATTATAATTGCCTTTTCATACCAGAGATTGGTTTCCTCATGTAAAGCTATCAAATATTTAATAGCAGGCCTTTGTATAAAAGAAATTTTATTAAACAAAGTATAAAAATGCAGCTGCTTAAATTATGGGCATCAATCCCTTGGAAACTGGCTGGTAGTGCAATTACTGTTTATTTCTAAGAGAGAACAGAATAACTTTAGAAAATATATTATTTGATATTTTCCAATATCATATAAATGTAAATGCAAACAAATCATTCCTGAAAAATGACAGTATGTAAAGAACAAAATAGCAGGTTTTAGTTTATGGCTGAAATATTCTTGTCTGCTGCGTTTGTTCACCCATTTCAGCAGCAGCTGCACACTGTACAAGAGAGAGTGACAGGGAGCTCTGAGAGACCTGTTGGTAAACTGCCTCAGGGGAAAATGCTCTGCACCAACTCACCTCTTTACTCCTGAGTGACAACAGACATACATCTTGAAGAAGGAAGCCTCAACATCTGGCGATAAACCCCCTGCTCTGTAAGCCTGAAGGTCAAAGCTTTGCTGTGAGTTTTTCAGTGGGTGATTGGCAGTTCTCAGCAGTGGTGCAGAAGTCATCTTGTGGAGTCAATGATCAGTCATGAAATTTTCCTTCTGCTTTTAAAAAAAGCCTGAAGACTTTTTTGTATTTCATGTTTCACATGAAACACATTGGAAAACAAAATCAGTTGCCAAGTGTGCAGTATCCAAGAGTTTATATGTGAGCCTCTAGTTCCCATTTAAGACTTCAGTTCACATCCGGGTACTTGGAAGAAAGAAAACAAGAATGTGATAATGTTATAAAGAATAAAGTTAGTTCTAAAATACAAACTTGTGACTAAATCCTAGGTTATCAGCACCTACCAGGAAGCAGATACTTCTTGCTGGATGTATGTAGGAAAAATGCTGTAAAGTATATAATTGCGTATTCTGCTCTGTTTATTCACTGACCTTATTATCAAACATTTCTCTTTGCATTATGAGGTTTTCATTTTCCTCCTATGCCCAGAGAATCACAGATCAGGAAATACCTTCTGAGAAGCTGGGAAATGGCTGCTTGGGCTGGACTTTTGGAATGCCAATATCTGGTGAGAGATGCTTTCCACAAGAAGGACGAGATGAACATGTGGAACATTAGAGGACACTAAGGTTTGTAAGGCACAGAATATGTCATGTGTATGTATCTGGAGAACAGTACCAGTGCCAGCCCTTGGACCAATTGACAGGCTGCTCTACGTCTCTTGTCTCATCAAGAATAATCTGTTTTGCTTTTCTTAACTGATTCACATTGTCAGGCCTGTGAGTAGAAGGTCCAGCATTGGCTTGAGGTTAAGGAAACTTAGGTGGACATGGAAAACTACTGGACATGACACAGGAAATTTCTAGATGTGACACAGAGAATCATCTTGTGATAATACAAGATACTGACAGAAAATGCAGAAGGTGCTGTGAGGGATGATGGCATTTCATAGATGGTTACAGGGGAGTTCTGTCAAAAAATGGGCAAACTCATAGATAATGAGAGAAGAGTATTTGGGAACTTTTAAAGAATAAAACCTTATAAGAAAATCTAGATAGTCTTATTAGTAATACTATGCAAGATCACCTTGCCTAGGTGACCAAATCAGAAATACCAAACTTGGATAAGGAAGCTGCAAAAGTGAGAGATAAAACGTCATTAGGACAGATTGTTTCATAAAATCATAGAATAGTTTGGGTTGGAAGGAACCTTAGAAACTCAACACCCCTGCCATGGGTGCCCCAACCCCAGCAGTGTCCAAACCGGGTTGGAAGAGTCCTTGGGCAACGTGGTCTGGTGCGAAGTGTTGCTGCCCATGGCAGGGGGTCCTGGGGCTGGATGATCTTTGAGGTCCCTTCCAACCCCTTGACCTTCTCTGATTCTATGGGCAGGGACACTAGACCAGGTTGCAGAGCTTCGTCCAGCCTGGCTTTGAACACCCCCAGGGCTGTGGCATCCACAGCTTCTCAGGGCAATATTTTCCAGTGCCTCATCACTCTCACAGCAAAGAACTTTTACAGTTTACTTGGAAAGAGACTGAGGTGGAGACATGGACGTTCAAAGGAGTAGAAAAGGAAGTTTGTGAAACATGAAAAAAGGAATAATAAGATATGAAACAGTATTAATGAGATCATCCAGCAGTAAACACCAACTGCTTTTCTGATCAGGAGAACCAGGGCAGGATCCTGGATAACAGAGCATCGGGACAGAGGGAAGGAGCATCCTGGCATTGCCGGGCAAGTGGTGCCACCATCATACAGCACATGCAGGGTGTGGTGGCTGAGTTATGGCAGCTACCCTCTGAATCAGAGGCTGTGCTGAGCTCTGCTTCTCATGGTGCTTCAGCCATTCCACCACTCAAACTGAGCTGGCTGCGTGATAGAAGGAACCACAGATGGGGTAGCTATTAGGCTTTGTGTATTGACAAGTTTCCTTCTCTCCTAGGTCTTTATTATTCCAGTGCTTCCTGTTGTTTCATATGGTAGCACTTCAATATTTATGAGCTGTATTGATTGCTTGAATTTTTTCCTGCCATACATCAGAAACCCTCCACAGCTAGAACATTAATTTGTACTGTCAAAACAAATGCACGCATAGAAAAATGAGATATTAATGAAACCAACACCTCAGGCTGTATGTGCCTGTATTCAGTGTTGTAAAACTCATTGTCTCAGTTGCCTGCAATTCTAGTTCTTCTTGTCTGCAGGTTTATAATTTTATTTTTTTTGTTATAAAGTAATAGTAACACAGATTCTTTCTGAGCCTTTCATAGGTCAGTGTATTGTATATATGTATTGTTTTTAAAAAATGAAAAAAAAAAAGAACTGAAAGTACCATGGGGCAGAAATGGATAACTAAACAGCCTATTTTAATTTCAAATATGAAAGATTTTTGCCTTCTGTTTCTTTTGCTAAACAGTCTCAAAAACAGTAAGGTGGTTAGGGAAACAATGGCAAAACGGTGTCTTAAAAATAAAAGAGGTGTTTAAAATACCAGAACTTGTGTTGATGAAGTTCTGCAATAATGCAGAGTGCACGTGATTGAGATTTCTGCTCTGTAATCAGGGCAAATATTTTTAAAAAAAATCAAAATTGTTTTCAGTTTTTTTGGAGAGGTACAGGACTTGATTCCAGATTGAGACGTTTGTGTCAGTGCCTGATCTTAGCAAATCACCAAAAAAGACCCCACAGACAAATGACTTTTAAGAAGTTAAGGGTGCTGTAGCTTCTACCCTGCTCCTTTAATCATTCCACTGGCATAGCCTGAAGACAGACTGAGTCCTCTTGGGATGTCTGTACCTCTTCCCTATGCCCTCACCTACACTTCTTACCCTTCTACTTGGTTTAGCAGCGCTGTGCCCTAACAATTTCAGATTTGGCTTAATTGTATTCTCTCAGCTGAGGTTCATTGCAACTGTTTTAAGTCTTCAGCTGGAAGTTTACCTTGACATCACCTGCCTGAACAGCTTCCTCTTATTGAGTGAAACTCAGTCCTTACATCTAAATGACCTGCCAGATCCACTGAAAACTGTTATTGCTTTGGAGGTCCTGCATGCAGAATGCATGAGGTTGCTGCATTTGGTCAATGCAAGGCTGTAATTAACTCTAAATAGCAGAATAGTGCAGTTCACTGCCACTGAGAAACACACACCATCCTGTTATGCATTCTGAATAGATAACAAATGCTTCCTAGACACTGTCTTTGAAATGAGATTTTAGTAGCCAAACTTTTACCATTGAAATATCTATTTCTAATAAGCCATGACTTAAAAAGCAAAGTTTCTTAAGTCACTGTTGATTTGTCAAGAGCTGACACACATTTCACTTCGTCAAACAATCTTCTTGGTTTTAGACACTGTGGGTATAAATTTAAAAGGTATAAAGTGACGCTAAAAATAAATTTAGAGAGCTGACAACCTTTTCAATCCTGGAATATTATCTTTTCTCCAATTTTGCTCTGAAGCACATATCTTGACAAAGCCAGGCTCAATGGGGCCCTGAGCAACTTGATCTGGTGGGTGATATTCCTGCCTCTGGAGGTATTGGAAGTAGATGACCTTTAAGGTCCCTTCCATCTCAAAGCATTCTGAGATTCTGTGACAAAACACAACTGGCCTGAGAGAAGGGACTGGATCCTTTTGACACCCTTCTACCAATTGGGAGGTAAGTCCTGTTGTCTGTAGTCCAGATAAGTTGAAAGCAGATATGGGAATTGGAATATACACTGTTGTCCTGCTC
This sequence comes from Formicarius rufipectus, assembly GCA_013399695.1. Lineage (NCBI taxonomy): Eukaryota > Metazoa > Chordata > Aves > Passeriformes > Formicariidae > Formicarius > Formicarius rufipectus. The sequence continues at coordinate 462,607 of VXAU01002298.1, read as the reverse complement.
TTCCCCATGGCTGAGCTAATAGGTTTATCAGAGGGGAAATAAGGAATGAACAAGAGTCTCCCACTGACAGGTGGGACAGAAAAGATTCTTCTCTCCAGATGTATTTAAAGGGGTAAAGCAAGTCCTGCCCAGATGATTTTGAGAGAAAGGGTACCTTTTACATTTAAAGTATACTTTATACTTGTCCTTATAGGACTCCCACAGAAAATATGAAACAAAAAGAAAAGTACACTTCTACAGTACAGTATATTATACTCAAATCCCAATGCTTTCAAGCATTAATTTCCTGCTTTTGGAGTTGGTGTTAGATAGTCTAAGTATTTTTCCATCTACCATGCTGGGATTCTAGCCCACAGCATCCAGTTGTGCCTGTATGGCCCTAATCTAACAGGTCAGGGATCTCGAGCATCTGGTTTGTCAGGCTGCAGTCCATCTCCATACCAAGAGTTCCACTGGTTCCCTGGAATTCACCACCCTGCCATGGGGCACAGCAAGTCAAGAGGAGACAAAGACAGCCAGAATCTTCTCTCCACCAGAAGCACCTTGGTGTGAATTAATCCCTTCCATCTCAAAGGTGGTTTGTGCTTGAGTTAAGTCTGTCTCAGGCTAGCAGTACAAAAATGACTTTCTAAGGCCATTATTGTCACACACAGTACATCAAATCCTAACTCTCACACTTTTTTTTAAGCCAGCTGGAAAGGCAGCATAATCTTTCTAGCCAGAAAGTTAAAGGAGTGGGGACAAAAGACTAATCTCTCTGCTGAAGAACTCCCTTTTTGCCAGACTTAGAGAGAATTTTCTCTGCTCTTCCTGCCCTCAATCAGGAGGTCAACATTACCATGACCCCAAGCATGCTGAGCTGTTCTCCTGCAGATTTAAATAAAACACCCCAAAGGAAATTCTGAACTGGAATCACAGACCACAGGTGATTCTTCCTCTTTAAAGTTAGTATTTAGGTAAGTACTACAGCCTTTAATTGTAGGAAGGTGAAGATATTATTGTGAGGTTTTGACATGAAACAGTGTCTGAGGATTTAGGTTAACTCCAGTGACATACCAACTAAGGATTGAATATGCTAAAAATAGTAAAGAAAAACTCATTTTATAGAAGAATAATAAGAGGAGAATAAATTTTGATGCAATACTGTACTTGAATTTAGAATATGGTTCTCTTTTTAAAATTCTGTACAATTTTAAAAGGTGATAGAGCTGCTGTGGAACCGGTCTACCCTTTTGGAAATGCAATTAAGTCATCTTACTCTGCCTTCTCAGTTATAAAATTTCCATTTCAGTAAAGTACATCCAGGCAGCAAATACAGAGAAATAAAAGTCCATAAGGAAAAAGTCTGGATAGGAACACTGAATGTCTGCTGGATGTTTTGAAAGACAGATTTTGTCCATAAATTGGAAGAATTAATACAAAATGACCTCAAATTTTCAGACACAGTTCGATTAACTTTTATTGCTAAACCTGACCCTATGTGATGGCACATTAGTGGTGGCTTTGGACTCAGAGATGCTGGGTTTTTATTCCACAAGCATTAAGGATAGAAGTCCAGCAATGAAGGCCAGAATCCATGAGACTGTTTAGTTAAAATATAGTCTATTGATTTAGTTAAAATATATGCTACTAATTCTTGTTATTAATAATCATATTGGAAACAAAAGTTCTACCATAAACACTCAGCACTGTGAAACAATATAGATTTTTACTGTATGGACTGAGTAACAGTAATGAAGGTATCACAGAAGTATTTGATGAGGCTGTTAGCTGAACCTTTTTGAAAATGCCTTGTTTATCTTCTGTTAAAGGGCTTAGGAAAGGCTTTTCCCTCCAGGAACACAAGGTTAAAATTTGCATAATAATTTTTTTTTCCCCAGCAGTTGTAATTATTAATCTTTTGTCCCTCAGTCATGATAAACAGGAAAAAAAAGACACATGTAAAGCTGTTTGTAATACAGTGTTGAACAGAGGACAGTGTTTGGTATTACATCTGACTCTCCGGACCTTGCAGGACCCTGAAGTAGCCATGTACACCTGAGTCAACTAACATGTTATAAAGCATGAAAAAAAATCCCAAACTCCTTTCCTAAAGAAATTTAATGACACTCATCACTGCAATTTCTGTCCAGCATGGATTTCTTTCCGGTACACAGTAGCAATGCTTTTGAAAGGGCAGTGTTTGAAAGTAAAATGGGTGTCCAAGGATTATTTACCTAATTGTAGCAGAACCAATTAACTAACTGTAATAAGAAAGCATTGTTTGATGGAAAAATGGTTTATGAGAGAAAGAAAAAAGTCAGAACAAGCAAACAGTGAACAAAGAGTTTATTATAAACATGAGGAAATGCAGTGTGGAAAAAAGAGTGATTTAATGTGCATCTTAGAGGCAGGGACAAGAATATGAAGTCTTCAAAATTCCAGGTAAAAAAACATGACCAAAACCTCACTTTCTGTCTCACTGTTGGCTAAAGAACTCCTTCTGCTTGCAATGAGCCATTTAAACATAATTCACAGAGTTTTTTGTCTATAGTTGACAGTTTCCTACAGATTTACTTCTGCTAGTGATGTACACTCCCCTCCTCCCAAAACAATTAACGGTGAATATCTAGACTGATCTGATGTGACTCAGTTCTGTTCTAATATGGGCACTACCAAAAGTTTGAGTGAAAACCTTACAGTTCATAGCCCAAAGTTAGTGTAAGCTCTTTCCTCTTCTTTAAGAAGCTGTGCAAGTGTTACAACTCTTTAATTCTGTGTTTGAACCAGAAACTCATTAAATTCTATTAAAAAACCCCACAAATTTATCTGAAGCTGAAAGAGCTGAACCATGAAAATTCAGGACCAAAAATGACATGAGATTTGCAGTAATTAATAGGCACATAAGCCAGAAATGACTGTTTAGAAACCCCTGTGGCAGAAAACCTTGCTAACCTTCCGTGTCATGAAATGTGCAGATCAAATGAAAGCTTCCAAGACATCTGCAGTGCTTGAGCTATGACTTCTCCAGTCCAAAATGTTCAGTACTAGGGCAAGTCAGACAGCAGATTGCCACTCCTGTTAAACTAGGAAAGTGAGGAGAGTTTGTTGAAGGATAGAATCATCTGCTTCTCCAAGACATCTTCTCCCTCTCTGCAAAGGGCAGACAGGATTCTGCTGCTAAAAAGGGATCAAACAATGTACCATGTTGTTTGTATTTCCAGCTTCTCAGCTCCCTGTGAGGTTCTGTTGGTCAGGCTGCATTTCCATAACTCCTAGTTCAGCCAGTTGACTTTTCTGGATCCCATTTGAATCACCTACATGGGTGGCAATGGATGGCAAGTAAAGCACTGCACAGATACTTAAGAGACTGAACTGGGTCCAGGTCAGAGAAGCTCTGCAAAGGGACCATGTCTTTGTTAGCTCAGAGTTCATTATCTCATTAATTCTGGTTCTATCCTGACTTCTTTACATAATGTCATTAAGCTGTCCCAAGTTAGGACAGATATTTGTGCTCCAGAACACCTTTTACAGACTGCACATACACAGTCTTTTAAAACACTGTATGAAAAACCTGTGTGCCTAATAAAGCACTCTGGGTTTCATTGTGAGGGCCAAGCACTCAGGAATTTGATGCTTCAATGCACAGATTTTAGGAACCAAAATCTTTACCGGATTCAGGCCAAAGTAATTAATTGCACAGAAAGTTTAATATTAAACCAGTTTTTTAGCTATTGTATATACTCTTCATTCAAGTGCAAATCATTGCCTTCACTGTACCTATTTTACAAAAGCAGAGAAAATATCTTATTCAAGCTTTAAGCAAAAATGTAAATTCAAGAACACCACTAAGAGTTCTTCCCAGCCTTAGGATTTGCTTGCTGCATGATGAACCACTACTTCAAATACAGTATCTTATTTAGAAAACACTGCAACCACATTTTCTTATCTACAATTATAATATTTTTCATTTAAAATATAAACCAAAACAAGAAGAGGCTTGACCAAATAGCTGTAGGAATGCCAGGAAGGAATGTTAAAACACATTTTAAATGGATCTTGGGTTTCTTCTTCTGATTTAATTGATGCCTATGCACTAATTTCATCATGAGAATGATACAACTATTTGTATTAAATATTCTAAGTCCAACAAGACTATTAGAGTATTATTCTTAGTTTCAATGTTTGTTAAAAGAAACTGATACAGTAAATTTTTATATTTGTGAAAATGGCATAAATAAATCTGTTAAATAGTTTGAGAAGTATTTAATTCGTGGAGTATACAGAAAATTGAACATCTCTAACAAGGAAAAGGGAGTAAGAACTCAAATCTCAGTGGCACTTTGTTATGTCACAGTGACTAGAACTCTGTCTTGTGCTGTAGCTAAGTTAAAACTAGCTTTATTCAGAACAGCTGAAATCCTGATTTCATTAAGCCAGGTGAGTGTACAAGATGTCTGCAATGTGCTTCAGGATTTTACCCCTTTAGGTTTCTTAATATCCAGAGGTTTTTACAAATTGTTATATAAACCTATGTATTGCATCTACTGCAAAAAGCATTAATTTTCAGATCTGGGAAGCAATCTCATTTCTGACCATTAGGAATATAACCTGTAATTGTTCAGGTGCCTGGAAAGTAGGCTGGAATATGTATTGATTCCTCCACACATGGACAAAGAGAAAAAGCTGTTGCACAGGTCACATCCCAAAGTCTGCAAGACTATTTTTCAGTACTCCTATGGATCCCATAAGATCCAGAGTTTCGTGAAATAAAATTCTAAGTTAGTCCAAACAACAAAAGCAAAAATAACAACAAAAATAAGAAACATAAAGAACATAATGCCATAGAAGCGTAAAACAGACAAGATGTTATCTTAATTGTGGCTCAGATAAAGCCTCTTATCTGAATGTAGGTTGGCATATGAAATGTCACTCTTGGGAGCCTGTAGGATGGACTGAATATGCTTATGGAGAGGAATTCTAGTGGTTCGTTCAGCTACCTAAAGGAAGCATTTTCCACTGAAAATTTCATATTGCCACCAAAGAAATCCACCAACAGCTCGAAATTGGTATTTTCACAGCACACTATCCCAGACATGATGTATCCAGGGAGATGAATCCATGGAACTGAGAACTTGAGAAATACAATTATAAGGTTCTACTTTAGCATTTTGGAAAGAACAGTGCAGGTTGCTATTTTAACTTGTTATCTTACAATAGAATCTCATTTCATTCTCTCCTTTTGTGGATCAAATCAATTTCCTCTCTTTTCCTGGCCCTTCTCTCCCTTCTTCTCTCATTAAATATACAGTTATATTTTGTCTCTAGGGAAGGAATTATGTCCTGTACATGTGTCAAATAGAATTTATAGTTTCTATCTTTAAAATAAGGGAGCCTGGTTACAGTCAACAAGTTCTATTCACTACAGAAGAAAACTATTTAAAATCTAAGAGACATAAATCCCTCTGAAAATTCCTAAGGGTAAAAGCCACATCCAAAAAGTCTGAATTAATGGTTTCTTTTTCCCTGTAGACACCTATAAACGTTGGTCTGGATTTCAATAAAAATACTTTAGGTAGCATATCTTGTACTAAGCCCTATGAGACTCCTTGAGACCCACAAGCGAATATAGGTCCAGACTAATAAAAATGAGCAAACAGGCAGGACAAAAAGTGAGATTGGAAGCTGCTCCCAGCTGATTTGTGTGCACATTCCTTATACTAGTGAAAGATGGAGAAATGAATGCCACTCTCACTGTAGACATGCTTAAAGGGACCCTTTCAGGGTGACTGAGGAGACGCTCCCCAGCTCATAGAGGGTGTGATGGGGGTTGTTTACCACAGAAACAGGGATTTCCTGCTTGTTCCCAGGAAACAGAGTAATTAGAGGCAAGAGAAATAGTCACTGTAACTGCCTTGTTCTTTTATCATTGATTGGAGGATCCTGGGAGAAAACTGCAAACAAGCTTTGAAATATTGGTTATTCATCCTATAAAATTTATAAGCAACTCCATAAAACAGGATATCTAAATGGAGAAAATAAGAATTTTAAATACTCCATGCCAACTAGAAAAGAAACTAACTGAAAAGATAGTTTAAAGAAGACGAAAAGAATAAACAGCACATTCATATTATCAGTCACGGTTAAGGGAGAATAGTGAGACATCATCAAAATACAATTTTCAGCCTAGTTGTAACACCTCTTGTTTTAAGAGTTCATGATCTGAAAATCACTAGTTCAAAAGACATCCCAAAGAATTAAGAATTGGTGGGTCTCGTTTTTACATGACTTGGAAGCCATCTAAAGGAAAGGAAGGCCTTTATCAGTCAGGGGCATCCTACCTCTCATCTTTTCTATTGTAGTCTTGGATAGAACTACAAGAACCCTTTAGA
>VXAU01002298.1:404475-456213 GCA_013399695.1 Formicarius rufipectus | reverse complement strand
AAAAAAAAAAAAAAAGGAAGGCTTTCTGCCCTTCTCACCTCTTCTTTCTTCAAACAGTTGAGGAGATCTTAAAATATGAATAAAACCCCATGGGTCCAATTTTTCAAAACGAAGAGGCTGACTTCCATCTCTTGACTTTGCAAAGTCAGAGTTCAACGAGCTCCTTCTGAAGTCGAGTGATTCCTGGTCTCACCTGAGGATCATGTGCAGTGCCATGACCAGAGGCCTGTGCACAGGGACCATCTTCCAAGAGGGGCTTTGTTCCTGCTCCTTCACATCTGCAGGAAGTCCAACGCCTACCTTGTTTAATGTACCACAATACTCGGCTTCAACTCAGGAGCCACATCTCACGCTGGCTGACCCGTGCAATTGCCTTTCCCTTAACTATATTTAGATTTGTGTATAAGTAAATCTCATCAATGCCATTGATTTTACACCAGCACTTGAGGGCAGGATGGATTTCCCAAATACAACATGGAAAGAGTCCTGCCAAAGATGGGTAGAGAAGAGAATCAGCCAGAGAATGTTGATACCTTGAACTGATGCTTTAATGTTGTTTAAAATATGTTTACCTTTGCCATGTGTTCCCCTTCCCAGAATTCTCCATGTGTCTCCCCCTAGAATCACCTGTGTTCCTTCCCAGAAATCCTCTGTGTCTTCCCAAGACCCCCACTCTGAGAGCAGAGGGGCAGGGCCCACCTTGTTATCTGAAACCCTCCCCACCTGAATGTAAATTCCCTCATTGGCCCAAAGCCACAACACCCCCACCTTTCCCCCCATTGGAGGATTTGAACTCCCTCCAAGGTCTATAAAACCCCCTGTTTGTCTGAATAAATTCTCTCTGTTTGCATCCTCCCCAGGTTGTGTGATCTCTGTGTCCTCTGGTCAGGGCCCAGGGTCCACATGGCTGGGGGGAGCAGGGAGCACACCTTTCTCCTAGGTTCATGGACTGAAAACCAAACCTGGAGGCTAAACCCATACTGCTGTGACCTCAGCACTACCAACACAACATCCAACGATGTGTAAGCATATCCCAGATGGGATATAGCCTTTCCCTTAACTATATTTGGATTTGTGTATAAGTAAATCTCCAATGCCATTGATTTTACACCAGCACTTGAGGGCAGGATGTATCTTCTAGATAAATTCTTCTGTGCCATCTCTTATTGGTGGGATTAAGCTCATGTTCATCCTGCTGAAGTCAGTACTGGGGTTCCTCAAACCTTAGACTTTTGGTGTGCTTAAAATTGACCACCTGAGCAAGAACTCCATCAGAATTGCCGTTGCACAAGCACATCAGCCAAATTCTATTCTCGTTATTCCATTAAATTGTGGTTTTAACCAGATATTGTTTTTGTGATACTACAAATTATTTTGAAGTTTAAGAGGCTGAAAAGTTTAAATGCAAATTTAGGTTAGTCTTCAGTTCCCACCTACTCAAAAAGTAAGACACTGTTTTTCTTGTATTCCTGCAATAAGGTTAAGAAGTTGGAACTCAATTTCCTAAATGAAGACAGGAAGAAGTCCATAAAATTTTACACCACTTCTGAAGAGTCTGTAAATTAATTAAACTTTTGGCTTGAATGGAAAGGCAATTCCCAAATTGCTTGAATGAAAACATCTTTTCCAATATTTATTTATTATCTTCTTCAGGCACGTAAGAATGTGCATATTATAGCAACACTTAGGTGTTATTAAAATCAAAATTACTTCCTCAAGGTCCTCACCCTTTGCCACAGAGAAGTCAGCAATTTTTTATCTGGGAAGCATGACTTACCTTGGTTACCTAAATGAGTATTAATCACTCAAAATCAGAGTGCTCTCATTCATCAGAGTTCCCATATAATTTGAGGGTATTCACAAACGCTGATTTCCAAATAACACATGCACAAATATTCCTGTCCTAGTCATCCAAGTCTCTCTTCTGTTGAAACATAGGTCATTTTTCTCCCCATTCTGCTTTCTATCACTTAAATGTGACATTATTACTCAAATTATACAATACAAACTATTATGCATTACAGATGTACAATTATATATTTTATGTATTGTAGAAATAATTGCAAAAATGCTAAATGCTGCATTCTTCATGATTAAAACTCTCCTAATCCTAGTCCATCTCACATTCTGCTTTCATTTCCAGTAGATTTATAATTACTTTCTTTTACTAATTGTACCTTTATCTAAAAAGCAAACTACAGAAATAGGGACAAGTCACAAAAATGTCACTAACATGGAACAGTTAGCTGATGACCAGGCCATTGTTGTTTTACTCTCCGCTTTTGACTGCCAGTATTTTGGATGTGCTTAGAGAAACTTCCTCTTTTCCATTACAGAGACCTTTCTCTGCTCTGCACAAAGAACTGGCTGATACACTTATTAATGCCACAACCAGGCACCATTTCCAACGTGAAATACTCTGCATTGGACTATGAAGTTTTAGAGCAACTCTCTAAAGGAGCAAACATTAAGCTTAACAATGCTGTACTGTGTTTCTCTCAATGCAGCAAAGTTCAAGTCTAGTGTTTATAGAAGATCTGAAAGACCTGAAGGCAGCTTATGTTGTATCAGGAGTCAAGAGAGAGCTGTGCATCATTTACCACCCACTGCTCCTGACAAAGGCTTATTTATCCTTTAATACCCTATAAATTCTTATTCTTTACTATAAATTCTGTTAAGGGATGAGAAGGTTAACAGTATGTGACTGATTAAGAGTAGAAAGGAGTGACAAAGGGGTATTGATCAGGAATTTAGACACATATATTATCTATGAAACTAGTACTTGTCCATCCTGGCTGATGAAAGAATTGAAACCTACAGCTTTCTGGAATCCTTAAAAAAATACATCTGTTCACTAAATCTGAAAATACTGCAGCAAATCTGTAATATTTCTCTAATTACTTATTTATGCCCAGGGTTGTCTAAGACAAAGAAGAAGAGGTACTCCCCCACTGCAGTGTATTCTGGTGACATTTCATTGAAGTCAGCAGAGGGATTGGTAGGTTCAGCATAAAATAGCTGCAGTTATGGAGGTCGATTTGACCTGTGAGAAAGCTCTGTTTGCAAATCTCTTTAACTTGATTTCTGGCAGTACTAAGAAATTTAGGTTGAGAGCTGGCATGAACCACTTTTCTCAGTGGAAAAAAAATTTGAAATACTCCAGAATCTGATTTTGCAGTTCTCATCACATTAGTATTTCAACAGGCTTCTTAAAAATCGCAAAAAATAAGTCGTTATGAGAAACAACTATTGGATAGACAAAATGTCTAAGTAAACCGATGCAGAAATTAATTTTGTGTGAATTAGGGTGGCCAAATTTTGCTGGCATTTGCACTCTTGAGTGAATGTAATATAATACTTGCCCATTCTCAGGGGAAATGGGAATGCTGACATCTGCAAATGTAATACAACAAAGCTCATAAATTGATTATGTGTCACTGGAGTCATTAGAGACCACACTTCAGCTGAGGCAGAGCTGGCGACTGTCCTAGTTCCTCATTTCTTAACTTTTCCTTCTAAAACTGTACTGTCCTTTTCCGCTGGATTTTTTCCTTTACCAGAAAAGATGATTCTTCCCATTCCAGTGCAAGTCACCAGGTCAGATATTGTTCACATTGTCCTTTTATCTATCCAACAACTACTGTAAAAGAAAGAGGTTTTTCTATTGTTCAGAACCTACTTTTTACCTGATGCAACTCAGTGTCACTTAATGCAGCACTAACAAGAACCTCATTCCTGTATTAAAAGTAGAGTTTTCCATAGTGGGACAATTTTACCATAGGTCTGTAAGTTTATGCAACTTCACTGATGAAAGGAGTTTGATCTATTATAATATGAGAGGTCTTGGCAAGACATATCACATTAGAAGGAAAATATACAATGGTGAGGATTTGCTCTCATATAGAGTCTGCCAGCTGAGAGCCTCAAGGTTAACCAACAATTTATGGTCTGTTAGTTCCAGGGACTGGTTTGAGATTCAGCATCAGTTTTGAAATGCACCACAAATTTTTCCTTGCAAAAAAATGCAGAGGGAAAGTGGAGGGAGAGTATGCAAACAAGAGAATTTACTGCCTTTTTATCACCAAGTAAGATAAGTGTCCTGATCAATACAGATAATTCAATACAAGCTCATTGTAAAAAAAAAAAAAGAACACAAGAATATTAATCAGCCCAAGGTCATTGCTGTGCTCCTGAAGCCTGTGGCATAAGCCCAATTTACATTCAGAGTGATTTAACTCTTCCTTCAAATACATGGTATCAGCAGCTGTATTGTTTCTTGGGATCACTGTCTCCTGATGCTTCCCTGTATTATCCAGAAATTGCTCACTGGTACCTACCATAACCCAGGTTAGGGACTGTGAATTAGATAATCACATCAGTGATTATCCAGTTCCTAATCCTGATTCCTGAACTGGTATGGGCACAGTCTGTGTAATCCAGGGCAAATCCCCATAGTTTAATAGATAGACTTAACCACCTCAGTCACACCCAGATCCTTCCAAACTCCCTATATACCAGCACTGCCTTGCCAGGAGATTTGCCCAGGGTGTAGATTTCCACTGATGTGATCTTATTATGTACATTTCTATATCAAAGTTGGTGTCTCACTTTCAGAGCTCTTTTGGGTTGTCCTCTGGTTTCATTGAAGAATTTCCCCCTTTTGATGACTTTCAGCACAGATGGCGTGTCACCTGTCCTAAGATTTTATTCCTATTTGCTCTGGGGCAAAACCTTGATCATGGTGTCCATTTTATGGCTGAGACAGATGAATGACTTGCCAAAGGGTGTCCAAATGGCACAGCAGAGGCTGATCCACATCTGCTGAGCCCAGAACTTCTGCCTACACAATCTATTCTATTCTCAAGAGATGCACCTCAGGTCCCAAGGAACAGCTGGGGAAGAGGTGGGTGACAGACAGGACTTTTGCTCTGACCGCAAACCTTTTCCAAAATCAGACACCCCAAATACAGGATGAGGTGCCGATGGTATTTTAAAAACCTGAACCTACCATCCACAAGAATCTCACAAACAGGAGAAAGGAGATGAAACAATACAAATGAAGATTTGTAAAATGAGCATCTTTTTTTGACTGCTAAATGAAATGAGTGTGTTCATATGTCTTTCTCTGGAAAGCTGATGCTTTTGCGTATTTTAAAATGCCAGAGTGAAAGTGAGATTTTTTTTTGTCTAATTCTGAGGAACAGATTAAGTGGGATGAGTTAAATATTTTGTTGGCTTGACTTCTTTACTACTGTTCTTATTAAGGACTGGAATAGTTTCCTTGTTTTGAGGATTAAGATGAAACAACTCAGTATTTGATCACTCTTGATGGATGGCTTTGTTGTGAATTAACTACTGAAAGTGCTTTGGGGCATGTAAGGTATTTTTAATTATTTTTTTTCTATTTTTGAAAATAGTACATTTTAATCAAAGTCCTTCAAATTAATCTTTCATATGAAAGAGTAAAAAGCTGGATGCTCAGATTTCAAAAGGAACTTTTATGTTGGTGGGTTTATACTTTAAGTTTTTTGTTTCTAAATGTGATTAAAGATGTTCATTCTCATCCAATAACCTGAACTCAAGATTGTATGTCACTCTGAGTGTTGGAGTATGGATTCTTTCTCATCACCTCCCTGCTGAGGATCTCTGCTGTCATCAGAATTTCAGAGACAGCTTTGGCTTTACCCCTATGTCTTCACCTTTCTCTTCCTGTTATATTTGCCCCACGTACTCTGTATTACCTAAACCCCTTCAATAGCTGTTGCAATAAAAGTGGAGGGGAGGAGAGAAGGAGGGAGAATGGCTTTTGTATATTGTGGTAACATATAGTCCTGTACAACAACATTAAACATAAACCACTGGCCAGGAATCATTGAGGTGCCATTCTTGGAGTGGGACAGAGGGCAAGATCATTTCTCAAGGTGTATTTCACTTCTGATTGCTATTATGTCCTGAAAAATCAAAAGTTTTATATCTAGATGAATACATTCTTCTGACAAATTGTTCTAGCATTGTATCCAAGATAGTTTTACAATATGGCTTCAATTTTTATTCTTGCATAATTTCATAACTAGACTATTCAGTGTAGGATTTACTTATACAGACAGAGATCATAAAGCCAAGGGTTTTTTTCCTTACTTCCTTTTTTAGAGGTAATAGTGTCCAGCAGTTAGTAAAATTCATTCATTTTGTTATTGCAGTTGCCTAATAAATTGTCTGTACTTTCTCCAGTTTTTCTTCCTTGATCTCCTTCACCTCCTGAACACAAGGCATAAAATAATCAGCATTTTAAAACCGTGGAATGTGAAATTCTCTTCTTGAATTACTATTGGACAGATTTTTTGATAGGCAGAAATACCATTATCTAGATCACTGCATGAAAACCATAAATGCTAATCAGTGTATTAGGGACAATGCAGAGATTTTTATTTAATAAAATATTTCAAAACATTCAATTCAACTCTTTCTTTCTTTGAATATTTTGAGGTTTAGATTACAACCACAAAGGACTTCTTTTGTTTGCTTTCAAAATGCATTTTTTTTCAAAGACAAACACTCTGTTTAATTTTATATTATATATTGGCTTCTAGAAGTGAAGCACATCTGTTCTGCAATAGAGCCTTCAGTGTCACTGAGGAATTTCGAGGTGTGTTCACCTGCAACTGACACAGAAATCCTTGAAGCTGCACACAATTGCCAACTTCAGAAATCAAATAATCAGCACTTTGTTATGCATTAAGGCAATTGGCTTCCAAGTGTGGTATGTGGGGTGTCATCCTTGTCACTAGACATTGTTCAAGAAGGGTCTGTGAAGTCAGTAAGGATGCTACAACCTATTTCAGCTGAGTTGATGTTCGAGTGCAACAGAGGTTACATGTCACTGACAAGGTGGAACTTTGGGTTGAAGCTGATTTTTGGTAAACTCTAAGGTTGTCATAGCAAATATTCCTGTTTATAAAATAGTACAACTGTGATTGAATCATTTTAATCAAAATTTTGTTTACTGGAGTAAATTGGAAGTTGATTAAAATCTTGAAATCAACATTAAATATCCATTTCAATCAATGGTAAAAAATGAAAGGAAAGAGAAAAGAATAAGAGGATGGTTTGAGGATACAAAAAGTAAAAGGAAAGCAAATAACTATTTTCTGCTTTTCAAAAGTAGAATAAAATTACATTTTCAATAGGAAAGAAAAATTTATTTTACTTATCATTGGGTTTTAATCATAAGAGTAAATGAAATTATAAATTTTCCCACAGATTTTCATTTTGTTTTGTTTTCAATACCTTGTTCCTCATCTCATCAGCTGCAGCTAAACAACCTCTTCACTGCACCTACTGATCTATTTGTGATCCCTCAGGAGGAGAATAAAAAGCAGTAAGACAAAACAAGACAAGCATTTGCTTCTGCTTCCTGAGCAGCCGTTGTTTAGAAGATTGGGGAGTAGTTATAACATAGATACATAGCATGTATCTGGGAATACAGGAATCCCTCTGATCTTGAGGCAGCTGCCATGACCAGTGTTGGTGGGGAAAAAAAATAAAATAAAATATATATATATGTAATGTTTCAAGCAAAATTTGGCTGTTCATTGTGCTACACAGCCTCAAATCACTGAGTAGAAGGTGGGGTAGAGTCAGGTAGGGCTGGAAGCAGCTGAGGGAGTGGAGAAAGGCGTTTCTGGGGCCCCATGTGAGAGCACTCTCAGTGACAGCAGAGGTGGTGGGTGTGTACATGTGGATCCCCATCCAGCTTACCAGCACTTCTCCTCAGGTCCCTAATATCTTCTGGAAGTTGAATTTTCACATTTAAGCATGCCATGACTACTTTTTAGGGACTTTCTCAAAGCTGTGTTCCTGCCCATATCCACTGATCTTACTATCATTAATTTGTGTTTATCACTCTTGTGACTGAGGTCTCCCATAATTATGCTTTCTTAGGTTAAATTTTTTTCACAGCCTGATACTCTTCTGACTCTAATTTTTTTAGACTTTTATATAACTAAGTGAAAGATGAATAATGATAACCAGCCCGTTTGACCCCTTGTTATGAGTAGCCTGTTCTGACTTCTTGTGCTGAGGTGTTGCGACAAGGAAATTATTCCATTCTTGATTAGTTTTTAACTCTGCTGCACTTGAAACACCTCGTTTTTTAGATTCAGACTCCTTGATGCTGATATTTTAAATATTTGTGGGTTTGTTTTTTGCCAGGTCTTACTGCTTAACCTTTTCATATCAGTATCTTGCAAAAAAATTATTTCAAAGAGCAAAAGTTTTAAAGGATTTATCACAGAAAAAGGACCAGGATGGAATTTCAAGAGGACATTTGTGCTGTCTCCAGCCCTTGGCAAAGAGATAGAAATAATTCATCATAAAAGTTTATGATAAACCTTTGTCTAAGTTGTTCTTGGAAACATGGAGTTACAGGTTGTAGAATTCCCATGATGTCCTATTCCACTTCTTTTTCTGCAGATGAAAAGCTCTCTCTGCAGTGCAACTCACATTGGTTTTGGTGCTGCTTGAACTCCAATCCTTCTCACTTTCTTCACAGAGAACATAAAGAATAAATTCACTGTCACACCACAAATGTCGAGTTTTGTTATGACTCTTCTAAATTGCAATGCCATAATCTGTGAGTTAAATCACACTGGTTTTGTCTTGTTTTTCTCTTCTAGAGTTATGATTTGCATCCCAGTGAGAGAAAAATTACACAAATCACATAACCAGCAAGAAATCAAAAGGAGAAAAAGATGGATGAAAGGAAAATCAAATTCATAAGATTTATGAACTTAATAGTCCAATTTACCCAATGTCTTTACCTCTGTGTTTTATTATTGCTTTATTTATATCTTTGTTCTTCAGTTAATCTAATATTCATTTGTCCCACAGCTGAATTCTGGATTATTAAAATATGAATTGGATCCGGGGACATGCTGTCTCATTAAAGTAATATCTGGTTACTACATGCTGATATATACCGAGGCTAAAATCCAAATATTCAAGCATTATCCATCAATAGTCTGTTGTAAGAGCATAACCTAAAACTATTAAATGTATTACAGGATTTAAGGGATGGCTTTATGGCTAAATGGGAACAACAAACAATGAAGCAAATGATTTAGCAAAAAATGGATCTCAGGATGTGTTAATGGAGAGAGGAACTTCTGTTCAAAAAGAGAGACTCGTATAAATCTACAGGAGGAATCAGAACTTTTGAAAGAGAATTGAAACTGAATAATGTGTAAAATATTTTTTTTAACCTGTTTGAAGTACAAATGAGGGAAATAACCTATATTGCTACTGTAGTAAAATTTGTGTGTTAGATTGTGATGAGAAAGCAATACACTCTATTTTACTAGCATGGTAAAATTAGTACTTCATTCATTTCTCTAATGTGATAAATAAGAAAGGCTCAGTAGTGACATGATGAAAACATTTTATTCTTCACCCAGTGCAGTAACACATGGTCTTGGGGAACGTGCTGGAATCAAGTTACATTTTGTCAGAAAGCCTTTTTTTTTTTTTTTTTTTTTAAAAATTTTTTGCAATCCATATAGATTTTCATTTCCTTCAATTTTCTGAGTTCAGAACTGCAGGGAGTGTTAAAAGAAACATACTTGTTTTTACAAGAGCTCATCTACTTGTTCCTGTTGATCACGAGCCTCATCAACATTTAGGTTATAACTAAATATTGACCAATGCCATCCAGAGCTGAAGTACTGAACCTCAGGAGGTCCAACAAAATGCGTTATGATGGAAACTGAGCAAGGAATCTGGTTTTGATCCATAAAAAAATCAACTCTTTATTTATCTTCACTCCAAATTATATAAAGAATATTTCACTTGATACATTACTTTAAAACTCCTTTTACTTGTGGGAAGATCATGTTATTTCCCAGAGTTTTGGGGTGTGGTGTTTGACCTAATTACAGAGAACCTTCTACAGATGGAGAAATTACAATGGAAATTAGAGTCTTCAGGAAAGAAGGAGTAATCTGACTAAATAATGATCTGCATTTCAGTCAGTTTGAGTTGGTCACAGATATTTTCTTGCTTGTTTCAATATCCTATCAATATAAAGTGATTTTTTTACCTCAGAAAGGTTTGGTCAGGGGTTCATAATACATAGACATATAGAAACATACAGAACAGAAGCAGGGAAGGATCCAGAATATGTTCACTTATTAAACACAATCTGAGTTAAATATTACATACTGTTCACAGGGTTGTGTAAAAGTTTGCAATGAGATATGCGGGGAGAACTCAAAATGCAGTATGTAGCAGCAAGAGTGAAGAATTTTATTCTGTGATAGATCGTGGTCTTCCTGCTCTGGATGACAGTGTAGATTTGATTACTTGAAAAAAAAAAATTAAAAAAACCCCCACATAATAAAAAACAATCTTCTTTATCAACTTATTAGTTTTGAATTGAGATGTTACTGAATTATTAACAACGCTTTTTTTCAGAAAAGGAGAAATGGGAAATTAAGGCATAGGCCAGGTGTGCAGCTTTATGCTCTTCAAAACACTCAAAACTACAAAACCAAAATCCCACATATTGTGAAACAGTTTAAAAGGAATTCTGTATCATTGCCTTTCCCAAGGAAAATGATATTGTTTATCAGGAAGCAGTTAGAAATTAATTTCTATAATGTCCAGAGTTCTAAACCCTCCCACACACCAGGAAGTGTATTCCAGGATGATTATGGAAAACTATTCTACTGCTCCTTGCTTTGCAAAAGCCATTGCACAATGACCTGTAATCACACAGATCTGTGTACACAGGACTGTTATGTGATAGGGATTTGCAAAACCAGAAAATTTTGTTCTGTGTTGATGTCATGTGTTCTTTAAATGAAGAATTCTTGGGACCAGGAAAGTGATGTGCTGCATGCTTGTTTAATAACAGGAACAACACAGGTACAGCCTGAATCTTTAATTCAACGTAGAGAGTCTCATTAATTCTAAATAAAATGGGTTTACAATTTCATTAATAGTATTCATATTATTTTTGTTTTGAAGGGAATATAGGGAATCACAAACAACACAAATAAATGCTCTTTTCAACAACCTCTTTATTGTTACAACTTTCTGCCTCAAGATATTAATTATTTGCTTAATATTGCAAGTTTTCTTTTGCAATGTAATTAAAAGCTAGCTGATTACTGTCTGAGAAAGCTTAGATATAATGTCTTTAATTCAAAATTAGACACTGAAAAGCAATCTGTTACCATTTTATTAACCTATCAGGCATCTAGATGTGTTAAAGTGTTTTGCTGGCATTTCAAAAACCATTTGGGTATCAATAAGAAAGCAGCTAAACTGTGCTAATTGACACTTTGGAAGTGGGTTGATTAGTAATTTGTAGCCATTCTGAAATATCTCAGTTAAAGCATAATCATCTCTTCTAAGTACAGTGCACTTAAAATATTTTAATGGACATAATTAAAACACAATTGTTTGTGTTATTTTTTCATCATAATTGGCAGAGGAATTAGATATGGATCTTCAGATAACTTTAATAGGTGTTCCTGTTATCAGTTGACATTTTAAAAATGTTGCAATCACTGTTCTTTCAAGTTTTGAAATATAAATTGAGAAACAGTGCTTTGGAAAAGAAGGCATTAATATGGTTGTGTATGAATATTTTCTGTTGCAGTGGATTTGCTATACTGAACAGGCCTAAAAACTGTCATCTTCCCTGATGTCTGCAAGTACCAGATGTTGCAGAAGAATGCATAAATCCTCCCATGCCTGGTCGACAGCTGTGCAATCCGTCCCCAGGAAGGTCTCACTATAATCCCAAAAGATTTGGATTAAACTATTAAGTGTAGGGTTCATTTTATTTTCTTTTATAAATCTCAGGCAGTTTTAACTGGTATGTGTCTGAATACTTCTTCTCCATATAAACACAGCCTCTGTTAAAGCTTCTCTAGTTCTCTGTTTCATTAGTGAAGGGTTTTAACTGATGGTAGAGTGCATTATAAAATCGCAAAAATCAAGTGTTTGCAAAAAGTCCAACAAAACAAATATCTGAAATTAAAAATGCAGGTCTCAACTCCAGATTTGCTGTACATTTTATGTGAGGAACAGGGACGCTAGGAAGAAAGGAATTCAATAGAATTTTACAGAACTTCAGATCTGCAAATTTACTTGGAAGAAAATTGCCAACCCCAAGTATTCTTTAAAAAAACCCAAATAGACTGAAGTGATAAGCATAAGTGACCACTATAGCATAGGGAGAGAGCAATTTACCTCAATAGAAACACCAAGAAAAATCTGGGAAAAAAACCCATGACATGACCAGGGACTTGGAAAATGTCTTGGTTATTTAAGGTGGGAAACATTAAGCACAGGTGTGATAAACTCATTCACTATCTTCTTCCTGAGTCTAGAATTCATTTTATAGATTTAAACATATCTTTTAAAAAAATTGAGAGGGGATTAAAGAGATTAAAGCTTCTATCTTCTTCCTTCCTGGGAAAAGTTCCTAATTGCTGCTTTTATACTGGTAGTGCATAAAGGATATAAAAGAAAATCTTAACCTAATGGATAGAGATTTGATGCAGGAAAAAGATTTCAGTTTTCATTTCCTGGCCCATCTGGAAACTTTATACAGGATGAAAAGAAGGAATGGGCCCTTCAGAGCAGGCAACACGACATTCATCTCTACCCTGAGCTTCCTGACCACCTGGGTATGGAGGAAGGTCATGCAAGTATAAATATCCCTTCTACCCATGTCCTCTGAATGGTTGAGGAAGCTTAGGAGAAGATTATAAAAGAAGATTAAAAAAAACCACTGATAGGCAGAAGAGAATATTGTGTGATGTTCTTCTGACCCTTGAGCCCTTCTTCCCTTCCTTTGCAGTCACTAACAAAAGGTACAGTTCTGTTGGAATAACTAAAGACACTTTTTTTTTTTTTTAGATATACATGAATATTCATGCCACATAGATATCATCTTCAAAGCCATCTTCATTCTAGCCATCCCTCCTGGTTCAAGGCACAGAGAGTGCTATGTTTAGTCTCCAGCTTCCCAGATACAGCATTGAGAGCAGTAGCAAAGGCGGAGAGTAATGGGCTGTATTGAAATTGTACGGGGATGTATGACATAGTAATTCATGAACCTGCTGTAGCTAATGCTGTTATCACAAATCTACTGCTATTTATGCTGCTGGGGGATGCACAGAAATGCTCAATTCAGTTTTACATATGTAAATTAAACATTTAAAAGTCCACATCTTTCCTTATTAGGCTGTGAAATGTTATGACTCAAATGTGACAAATAAGTTATTCATGGGTACCCGTGGCCATCCATTTTATACTATTCCCTGAAGACCACAAATACCTTTATATTCTAATGAATCCCCTGACTCTCCGGTAGAATAAGCCAAATAGATTTTAAATATTTTAAAGCATTTCTGAATAAGATAGTAGAAAGGCCACTCTAGATCCTATGATATTCCCCAGTGAATAAAAGACTTTTCCTTTTTGTTTTTCTATGGATTCATTTTGATTGCTCTTTGATACTTGAAGGAAGAATTCATTAATTCTAACAGAGATAAAGAGTCATTTGAGTTAAAATCAACCTTGGTGCCTTTCACATTCCCTCTTCCTGCAATAACACTGAGCTGAGACTGCCAGGTGCAACGTTTTGGTGTGTTTTGTCAATCAGTAACATGGGATTTGAGATCTCAAAGCTGAGTCCCCTGAATTAACATAGATTTTACTTGTGAACCTAAAGAGGTCCATTATTTTTTTTGTATCTCATACTAAAATCTGGAAATAGTAATTTATGTGTATCTCGCAGTACATTTGAATGTTTATTTATTTATTTATTTTTTAAAGGAAAAAGACACCTACATGCAACCCCTGGGACCTGGGTAATGACAAGTTCAGGGGAAGGGAAAAAAAAGTGGAGAACTGATGTCTCAAATCTGTCCCTCAATTCATGTTGCTCAGAAAAGCTGACAGAAGAGACACCTTGATCCCTCAAAGATTTATGAAAGCAATTCCAAATTGCTTTTTGCAAGTCCAGCTTTTCCCATGTGTTCTTCTCTTGGAAAGATTAGACAGGGGAGAAATAATTAACTGAAAGTTACTAAATAAATGGAGAAATAAGATATTATTGTTTAGTCATCTCAATCTAGTGGTAGGTCTTTGCTTATGGCCACAGTCCCTAAGGGACTATGAAATTGAACAATCTTTCATTCGGGTGGATATGGTCATTCTCTTAATCTCCTTACATGGAAGAAAAGACCATTTTCCTCCCCAATGAATAAGTTTGAAATGTGTAATTCAGAACTACTAGAAACTTTTCTCATCTATGAAGTATTTCACTGTATTTGAGACATTGTGCTTCAGTGCTTCTTGCAATATGTTAGGTAACATATGTTGAAACACAATTTTCTTTGCCAAGATACAGAAACCAACTTGGTAGGATTAACAAGAGCATTGGCAAATATTTTGACAATGTTAAAACAGGATGTTTTGGCTCTTCACCCCCATCAAAGATATGTCATGGACTGACCACCTTGAAACATTCAGATTTTGGTGAAACTTATATGACAGTAAAATATATTTTGAACTCCAGTCAAGACAACAGAGGCCCTCAGTGAAAATGTGACTACTGGCTGTATCATAGGCATGATGACAACATTCGGTGGGGAAATTTAATTAAATATTATGATAGAGGCTGCCAAATATAGTAGACCAAAAGGTCTGAGGCTGCTGCAGCTCCGTGATCCCAGGCCCAGCTGTAGGAAAGCTGAGCATGAATTCCCAACAGCCGCACACATGTGCCCACAGGATAAATATCTACTGACCACTGACCCTTCTATGTACTCTCAATTTTCCTCATGTATTTTATGTTTGGACGCCCACTTCAAAAGTAAAAATCCAAGAGAAAAACAAAATCAAGAAAAGAAATATATTTTTTGGGGAAAAAAAATGCAGTGGCTTAAACACCCCTTGAATTTCTTTTTCATTTAGTGATCATAGTTAATGGATTTCTTATGAGCTGTACATCAGCTGATTTTTAGATAATCACTGTGCTTACCTCACACTGATTGAAATTCAGCAAAATTTTCTTGCACTTCATGAATTCATTGATCCTACTCTACCCATCTCCAACCTTTTGAAATGCCAGGCCTGCTTGTTTTGACCATCTCTTTCCATTATCTGATTAACAACCCTTTTTCGTTTGGCAAATTGGTTGCAATCCATTTATTTCTGATGGTTCTTGCATTTTGTGGAACAGAGGGGCAGACCTTCAGCTCCAGTAAATGGGCACAAGCAGAGCTGAGGATTACACTGATGTCAATGGATTTAGACTTTAGTCAGGATAGAACCAAGCGAGACAGACAGCTGGTTTTTTTTTTTTCATGAAGAATAAGAAAGATCCACTAATAAATCAGAATATATTTCTCTTTTTCTTCCCTTTTTTGTTCTTACAGTCTGTTTTCTGGAAATTTTCTGTCTGCCACCTCAGTGAATCCTGAATGTTACTAGCATATCCGTATACAATACAATCCGTATTCTGGTCAGCTTTCATACCAAATTGTCCTCTGTTGCACTGATTCACATGGTAAATGTTTAGACAGATAGTGATTTACGCTGTACAAGTAAGAGAATTGATCAGAATATTTTAACAACACATTGGGGAAAAAATAAAAATGAGTAAATACCAGAAAAATGGAATGACAAAACAGTCTGATACCTGTTTGAAAACTACTGTTGTTTAAATTAGGGAGGTAGATCAGTCATCATGAGTTCAACAGGGTGAAAACCAAGCAAATTAAAGCTGTAGAATTAAACAATTTTCCATAAGATGAAAGACCAAATCAAAAATATCTGGACTTTATTATGTACTTATAGGAGAAATGTGTGAAAGAAGCAACACAGCCTTTTCAGGAGTCATGAAAGCTCAGTAGAAAGAGGGAAGTTCCTGGAGGATGTACATATGAAATGTGCATTGTCTGCAATGATTTATATGTAGCTGGTCTCTCTCACATCTGCTTCTTGTCTCTGAGCTCTTTTTTTCTGGTGTGCTTGCAGCTTTTTTAATTCTTTGGATATTCTATGACATATGTGACCTTTAGAGCAGTTCACTTATTTTGAAGGTTGCATTGTATTTGTCATAATAAGTATGAAACACTTAACATTTAAAATAAATTTTTAGTTTTGATGCCTGGCATTAAAAAAAAAAAAAAAAAAAAGAGAAAAGAAAAGTAAAAAATGCTCCGGTTGTGTTTAACACAACTATTTTTTATTTCTAAATATGTCAAATCTAGATGATGAATAAATAATGCCAGTATGCAGTTCCACTGCTCTCAGTAGTGTCTCCAAGAGACACATTGAAATTTATTTAAACCTTCTCACAAAGGTGCTTGTAGTCTTATCTGTTAATTTATTTCTTCTATATATTTCATATGGGACTCCTCTCTTTCTGGATCCTGGTAAACTCTGACTTTTACTTCTAAAACAGCTTTTTTGGATCTAAAGAGTACTGAGAAACACGGGATATGGTCTACTGTAAAGACCTGAAGTCTCAAAATGTTAATTCAGCCTGAACTCATTTTTATAGGGGAACACAAGATGGCACTGAACTGTGAGTTGGAATTGATAATCTATGCACATTTTGCAGAGATCTGAAATAGTTCTTTTCCTGGAGTCCAGTAACGAGAGACTCAGTTTGTTCAAAAGTGAGCCATCCCCCTTGACACCATGACATCTCCAAAAATTTCAACACCAATCTCAGCAGCTTTACAGCTCAGCACACCACTGAAATATTAATTGACTTTTGAGGCCTTTTCTGAGGTTTTCTTTTCCAGACTGAAAAGACTGGAAAGACTTTCCAGACTTCAGACTTGTTCCACTCCTAAAGGTGTTAGTGTGAAACAGAGCTCTGCCACACCAAGAGCTCTCGCTTGGGAACCATCATGGAGCACAGTCATTGTGGGACAACAAAGGGGAATACTTCAGATCCTCTCCTATTTCCTAGTTACTAATTGGGCTTGAAATGAGAAATTGTAGCTCTTCATGGTCGCCTGGAATTTCCTGATTACAGTAAGTGAGGAGACTCTGACTCAGCAGTTTTAGGTAGTGTGTTCAAAGCTATTTCTGACACCAGCAAGTGACTGCACTGCTCAATCAACAGCAGAGGTTGGTTAGAATCAGTTTTGGGGGTTAGAATTGATTTTAGGGGTTATCCAGACCCTATGCCTAATGGCTGAGAAAGCAACACCAACAATTGCAAGACCAGGTTTTATTTTCATTGCATATCTTGTCACAACCTCTTTTGGCTTGAGAATATTCTCAGTGATGCATGCAAAGCTCTTCTCAGTAGCCACTTGGATTGCTCCCAAGGACTGTACAGATGAGAATGCTATATACTAAGAAAGTTTCCCTATTTAGTACATTTCTGGACTAAAGTTATACTTTTCATATTTATCACATCACTCCAGGGGAATATGTGGTCCCATTTTAAGCAAATTCATTTTTTGATGTACCAGTGCTGAAGATGTCAGTTTTAATCCACAGAAGTTCATAATTTACATCAGTTTGCGTGCTCTGGTGACAACATAATTTTCCAGTTAGTGCTGGAAGGTGTCTGAAAATAACAAAAAACTGTGGTCAGTAGCAGGAAAAAGGAGGAAGAAAAACTTGGCAATTTTGACACTGCAATATTTCTCATAATTTCTGTGCTATTGGAGAATAACATCCTATTTAATGAAAAATAGGCTGCTTCTTTTGGCAATATTTCCATAGTTTTGTAATTGAAGAAATTATTATTTTAAGTAGAAGAACAAGTAGTGAAGTCAATTTTATAGGGTGAAACATTGAATAAAATGATGCAATTTATAATTGAATTAATTCATACATCATGTCAATGTCAAACTATAAACTTGGATGACCCACCCATCATATCTTGAAATATATATCCTTGAGGGATTTATTAATACAACTCTCACTCAAATGTCTCTTCCTGTCTAGATGTAGTGGCTTGCTGAGATTTTTGTAAATTATACCTTTATATTTTCAAGTCTTGTTTGAGTAAATAAATCCAGCCCTGTTTTCTCAGGTGTATTTTTCTAATTCTACAAGGCTAGACAGGTCTTGGTAATATAATTCAATATTCTGTCAAGTTTAATGTAACATAAACTCCAAATATGAAACTCTGAAGTCTGAACAGTAGAACAGAAAATAACATAGGAAACCATTAAAAGGAAACCAAAACTTTTACTGAAAAAAAAAAAAAGAGTAAGGTTGTCTCAAGTTTTAAGCATAATTATAATTTTCAAGAATAAGAATTGGAAAAGACCTTTCATAAGCAACATTAAACAAACATTGTATGCTTTGTTAACCAAGCTCTGCAAAATAGTCACATAACAGTAACTCTCCCTAAAAGGAGACAAAAGCAAAGCACTGGATGGATTCTGGAGAATAAAGAGAATTATAAGGCCATGTTATCGACTATTGCAACCAAAATTAGAGGATACATGAAGGAATCTAATCGAGATTAGCTCATCTTGTAAACCAACCTCAGGAACTGTTCAGAGAACCTTTACTAAAGGTCAGTGGCTCAAAGGCAGTAAGAAATTAAATAGCCAACATCAGGGAATAGTTGCTTTCAGAGCAATAAACATTTGGGACAGCTTACTTCATTCCTTTCTCCTCTTTATAAATATTCCAGCATTAACTAAATTCAGAAGCATTTACTCCAGGGAGAGCTACACATTGCCCTCGATGATGGCTGAGTTCTCCAAGGCCTTTATTCATCTTCTGACATTATTGTTGTGGTTTTTTTTTTATCTGGGTTTCTAAATCACATTTTCAGCAAACTGAGAACCTGCCTAATCAAAGAAAACAAATCTCTTAGAGATTTATGTCCCACTACCTAGTGACTAAGCAAACAAAATTAATTTCTAGTCATGGAACACACCTTGGTGTGCAGCCACAAAACAGTGCACTCTGAGCACAGGAGTACTATGTTTAAAAAAAAAAATATTTTATCTACCCCTAAACTACTGTTTGTCCACTCCAAGAAATGTTATTTTTTGAAGTTTCAAGAGTGTGTATGCTTATAATTGAGAAGGTGAAAAACACAAGTAAAAATACGACAGAACCTAAAGGTCTAAATAAAAATTAAATGGACATTGCCTGAACAAGAATGATTTTCAATGCTATAATTTCATTAATCAGTAATTAACAATATTTTTATATTAACATATTTAATAATTCACAATAAGAACTACCTAAATATTACAAATAATGAAAATTTTCATAACAAACATTAACAGTATTATATTCTGAGCTGCATGTTTTACAACTTTCCTTTTCACAGAGAAATTATGCCAGTGCCTCCATTCCAGCAAATAAAAAAATGATGTATGCATTTTCTGCTACATACCAATCAAAATTTGATATCTATATAATCAGAGATGGAAACTTCTCTGTTCAATTTATGAGACAGATTTGAATAAGGAAGTGGGAATTTCCTTACTGAATCCTTTGAGTTCTGCTCTTGTATCTGGTGGGATCCCCTCTATTTGGATCCTGTGCTGAAGCACCTTCATTTAAACCTGTCTGCCTGAATTTGTTACTTTTGGATCCTCAGTCAGAGGGGAATCTACCGAGTTATTTGCTATTCCAATCTTTCAAAATATTTCTAGAGTATTTGGGGAAAATCTTGCCTGAAAGGTTGCCTGAGCTGCTTCACCACCAAGTGAGAAAAGTAATCAAGAGAAGGGGCAAAGAATATTCTCTCAAACCCCATTTGGGAGGCAAAAGAGCAGTTACTAAGAGCTCTCGGCTCAGACAGCTTATCTCCTCTCACTGTCCTAGAAGGAAAATGGGATCTGATCCCTATTTCTTCTCGACAAAAATTTTGGAAGGGAAGTGGTTTTAATCTCTGAAACCATTGAAAATAATGTGTCTGGATGGGGGAATTCCTAAAAGAATTTGATGGAAATTATATAAATTTTCTAATTTTTCTAATGATTTTAATTAGCTTTTTGATTAGTTGTTTTAGCTAATTATAGATGGTGTATTAGCTCTTAAAATCACTTTTAACCAGTTTCTAGCAAAAAAAAATTGTCACAAGCTACTTTTGTGGGAGCATAGCTTGGGAAAAATATTAAAACTGTATGTTTTGTTAAGCTAACCTTAGTATGCTTTAATGAACAAATCCTGGGAGAGAAAGATGGGCTGTTGAACTTTGACATCTGGAGTGCAGAATTTATGAACTACAAGAGCATTTAGCAGAAACCAGCACATAAAGAAGACAAAGGAAGACTAAATATATATGATGGAAAGTCTCTTCCAGAAGAAAAAGATGCTAAAAAGACTAAAGATATGAACTAGTTATCATAGAAATAAATAAAGTAATAACCAATAGAAGATAGAAGACTAACTAATGAAAGAGAATTGTCATTTAGAACCAATGAACATTAGTTACTTTGTTTGTTAAATATGCATAAATAGGTTAAAAAGTTTTCTGTTGGGGTTTGTGTGGGAACTGGGACTATGTCAGCCTTTCACACACTGCTTTGGGCCAGAAGTAAAGTAATGCTTTCCTAACACCATAAGGATGGTGTTAGAGGTTTCATTTATCCTGAATTTCTGAGTGTTTGTCAACTTTAACAAGAGGGTAATGACAACAGGATAGGATTTATGCCCGAGTGTTGACAGAAAACACTCAAAATATCTAAAGATGGTGATGATTTATGAGGCATCATAACCTCAACTCCCAGCCCTCCAAGGGGCTGCTGAGGCTGTGGAGGGGGCACCAGGTGTAGGATGTGGCAGGAGGGAGAGGCCAGTGGTGGGATGAGGTCACACAGGCAGAGGCTGGAATGTATGGAGCTACAATGAATGGATCTGCAATTCCCAATGGCACCATTGAGAGTTTCTGGGTTAGGATGAAGGGAAAGCAAATATTGCAAGTGTCCTCATGAGGGTCTACCATAGGCCACCGAGTCTGTTCTGAAGCTAAAAAATCAAGTTAAGAGAACAAAATCTTATGATACTATGGACCTTACAGGCACTGCCAGGTCTTTATCTTGTAGGACTGTGTCTAACTGGAAGATCTTCAATTCGTGCTCTTTTCCAAGCCTTTTTTTTGCCCCTTGGACCGTTCCCATCTTTTAATCTCCACTCCTTTATTTGTTTGTCTGTAATTCTTGTTTTCCCCATGATCTCTGATAAGTACCATAGAAAACATAGCTGCTATTTCTTCTTTACTGCAGGCCTCTCTGAGAGATATTAAATGGCCTCTGTGCTGTGGGAATGCAAACTATGTTGGGGGTTTGGGTGCGTAGCATTAAGTATTTAAAATAATGCCCTCTATGGACATGGAATGCAAGTCCAGGATATAGGAAATATGGGAATTACAGCAAAACCACTGTATCATATTATAAACAGGTACATTTAAAGGGAGCTGCAGCTGATAGAAAGACTTTCAAGGCCCTTCTCTCACTTCTCTTATCTCCCAGGATGCTTGAAGGATATAGGTATTCAAAAAAACCTCATCTTATGCTTGATTTGAGAATCAGCCTTTTGGAACATTTCCTCTAACGTATCCTGCAGGACCTAGTTTATCATCCAGTTTACCTAACAGGAAGCTAAAACATCTTCTATTCTCTGACCTTATTAGTGGTCACTAGATCCCTGCACTTGTACCTGCTGACTTGAGGGAAGAGACCACAGCTCATGAACAACACCAGGATGTTAAAAATATGTGTCTCATTCCAGTAAGACAATGAAATTAGTGGTTCAGAGAGAAAATAAATGTGATTAAATTTAAAAGTACATACTAAACAGGTGTGCACTTGGTGAAGCATTTTTAATACCTACTAGCTCTTGAAAGGAAGTGGCCAATAGCTGTAATGCTTGCAAAGGAAATGATCATTCCAGAAAATCCAGTTTCACCTTCCAGAAATGCCAGTATGGTGGTGTGCTGTGCCATCTGAAAGAAGACAATGCACAGCTTGGAAATGAGGAATAAAAATAATTTCTGTTTATTGACAGTTCTCTGAAAAATAATAATAACATAACAAGTGTGTCTGGGATGTTTCATTTTTATTCAGTGTGGAATGACTACAAAGCATTCCATAGCTGACATCTGGTACAGTTTTCTTTATAAACTTGACTTAAAACATCTTTCTCCTAAAGAAACTAAAGCTTTGGTAAGGACAGAGATCATGGTTGAAGTTTCCAAAGCTCATTATGAGTGTCAGCAGGGGTTGGGCAGTGGCTTAGGGCAAAACTTCATGTTACCTGAACTCACAAGGGCAGCTGAACTGCTTCCACAAACTCTGTTCCTTTGCATGCCTCTGTCAGGTACAAGCAAGCACGAGCACTAAAACCTGCTCTTAGCTGCTGCTGAGACACATTCTAGTAAGAGCAACGCATGTTACCTCTCAGGGGTGTTACCTCTAGAGAACAGGTACTTTTCTACAGCTAAAGGTTTGTCACACTAAAATTTAATTGATTCCTGGATTTCCCTCAGAGAGGTGACCAAGATTTTTTTCTTGACAAGAAGTTTTTTAGGTTAAAAGCACATTTTAAAATTATGGAAAACTTTTGTCTGATCTCTGATGCGCAATGTTGTTGCTTAGCAGTGAGCCAGCTGTGCCTGTCACAAATGTAATGCCATAGTTTTAGTAGACTGGAATTTTCTTCTTTGTTGAAAAGTGAGAGCCAGGCACTGGGCAGTACCCACGCCTTAGAAGAAAATTTTGAATTTTGTTTCATTTTAGGGCTTTTCCACACCTATGACTAGACTGTCGAGAAGCATAGGCAGCCACAAAATTACCATATAGGTCTCCATTAAGCATTATCCATATCTACTGGGGACCAAACCAGATTTTCTTTAAGGCAGGAAAAGCCCTTCTGAGTATAATTAACCTCAGCAAATTGAATTTTTATCTATTTACTTCCACAGGATCTGCCCTGTGTGTATTTCCTGGCTTCTGTTCCTATATTCTACTTGTTTTGTTTTAAAGTAATAGTGTTCACTTAAACTTTGCTACAAATTACAGCCTTTCAGGGGGATTAGTCAGGAGTCTTACGCAATGAACATATAAAGAAGTAGAGGGAATACCAGCCAGTGATTAATCACATATAACTCTCAAAAAGAGTTTTCTTTTCCTTTTATCCACATCTCATGTGCAGTCTCCAGCCTCCTGAGACAAAGCTGAGTTTATCTGCAGACTGGCAATAACAACATACACTGTGGAGCTGAAGAGAAGATAAGCCAAGACTCTTTATTAAACTGCTGCCGGCAAAATGAATGCCCCGAAGGGCTGGAATTGGCAGTTTGCACTAAGCTGTTTTCTTCAGAAGTACAAAAATAGCCTTTAAGTTTTCCACCAAAGCAAAATGTCGAACACTGCGTTTAGAAAAGAGAACACTCTTTCAAAATTGGCAACAGAGAAATGTTTTCGGCTGCTGGGCTGTTCTTTCTCACCAATTGTAGTCTTTGTGCCCACAGTTCACTCAACAGATTTCAGAGCAGGTCTAAGCCTTGGCCTTGAGATTCAACATGACCCAGTGTATACAGGTCAGCTTGGATGGAGCTCTGAGGAACCTGATCTAGTGGGTGACATACCTGCCCATGGCAGGGGGTTGGAAATGGTTGCTCTTTAAGGTCCCTTCCAATCCAAATCATTCTATGGTTTTATGGTATATTTTCAGTTTAGCACAACCTCTTAAAACTAATTGGATGATTCTGGATAACCTGAAATTCTCCAAGAGATACTCTAGGGAACTACGTGACTAATTCTAAATTCTCACAATCTTGGACTACATCCCAGGGCTGACAGCACACCACCCCAGATCTGCCACTCAAACACCTCACTTGCACAATAGAAGGACTGATGTCTTTTCAGGCAGCATGGTGTGTCAGGGGTGAAGAAAGTACACACCAACCCCAGATGTTAAAGAAGATACATGAACACACTTTGTGATGATCTTGCTAGCAACCACAGTGATCTCCATAACAGGAACCTTGTTTTTATGAAATTGATGTATCACCAGTGTATAGGAGTAAGGACTGATCAGATTCCCAGAGTCTGGAAACTACTTGTCAGGAGTGAATCCTCGCAGAATCACCAAGCTGATGCAGAGACAAGGTTAAATTGTCTCACAAGGTCAGGAATGTGACCATGTACCTCTGAAGCAGCAATTCACAGACAAATGAACTCCATCCCAAGGGTCATGCACTTCTACCTGCATATACTTGAGAATTGCCATTTATAGTGAGTGACAATTACTAGGTTTATAATTGCTAATAATCACCATGAAACAGGCTTTCAGTCAAATGGTGAATGTTTTGCAAAGTTCACTTGAAAGCCCACATGAAGTTGTCAGAAGGCCATACATCAGCATCCAACCACTTTATTTATAGGATCACAGAGCTGGCCCAACTTGCCATTGTAGAGGTTCTACAGAATCACAGAATGATTTGGATGAGAAGGGACCTAAAGATCATTCAGTTTCAACTCCTCTGCATGGGCAGAGACACCTTCCACGAGTCCAGGTTTCTCCCACCCTGTCCAGCCTGACCTTGGACACTTCCAGGGATTGGGCAGCCACAGTTTCTCTGGGCAACCTGTGTCAGGGCCTCTTCACTCTCATAGTGAAGAATTTCTTACTAAGATCTAAGTCAGTTCTGTCTCAGTTTAAAACCACTCTCCCTTGTACTATGTCTACATGCCCTTGTAAAAAGTACCTCTCCATCTCTCTTGCAGCCCCTTTAAGTCCTGGAAGATGGTAAAAGGTCTCCCCAGAGCCTTCTCTTCATGAGGTGGAACAACCCCAACTCTCTCAGCCTGTGTTCAGATACATCCCACAACATGGACTCGTGCTTACCCCTCTTCTTTCTTATACACAAGAACACCATAAGGCCAATATATTTAATTCTGTTAATAAGGGCTGGACCAGCCTGGGTTGTTGTTATACAATATTCCATTGGTCACAGAGCTGATGTTTGTCACTACTCAAACTACTGCAACCACCAGTCAACTTGTACTCACAAGAGTAGTTTATTCTCTGTACATGAGAGTATGTGCTTATTTATGTTGCTTTTTGTTAGATCATAGAATTAAAGCCTTTTGCAGCAAGCCATTAACAATCTATCCCCTTCACAGACAGAAGTCTGAGAGAGGTTGCAAAATGGAATTCTCTGTCTATTGTCTGTCTCAGGTTCTCATGCCAGTCAGGAACACTGCGTTAACAAGTGGGGTTGGTCCTGGGTCTCATATGCTCTGAAGAGGCAATTGTGCTGCATCGAAGCACATACTTGAAAGTTTGGTCTAGGAATGACAGAATTTCAGGTTTACTCTGCTGCAGAATGTAGACAGTGTTTCTTTGGGAATTTGGGGTTTCCTTTTAATACGGGCTCTCATTACCATGCCGTCTTTGTTCCTTTTCTGACATCCTTAGAGTGGAACTGAATAAACTAATTAAAAATGTTCAGGATTCACTATTACTCATTTATAAATTAGGAATGTTCCATTCCTTTCTAACACAGACATGTGCAGAGATTACTTGCTTGTTTTACAAGCGTTATGTAGCACACAATCCCTTTGTTCCAGAAGAAAAGACCTCAGCCACAGACATTTTGCTTTGGATTGAAAATTGGCATGCACTGCTTCCTTCAGCAACATAATTCTTTTGGCAAATTGCCCTTTCATACATCACCAAGTCTTCCTTCTTGAACATGGATTTTTACTCTCTGGGGTTTTTTACTTGGTTAAAAAGCCCTTTTAAATATTTAATACACTTGAACATATACTTTGTACCTCATAAAAAGGAAAGCAAGGGCTCTCCTGTATTCTTGCTTAGCATATGGTCAAGGGAAAATGATTCTCCTTGGTTTGAGTCATTATTGAACTGTACAATATTTTTTTCTTTCCATCTTTGATTGAAATACATGCAGGCAAAACCCCCACCTACACGTTCATGTTTTAATCCCTCTGAGGAGCTGAATAAAAAGAATACAAATTAATGAAACAGTAACCTTTAATAGGAGCCAAAATGTGTATGTCTTTGCTGGGCTGTATGTCAGACTGTCTTTCTAACAAGAGACAATATACACCAATAAATACACGGGCAGTAAGTAAATCTATTATTGCTTGGAATTCCTCTTTGCACAAACTGAACACATGGTGGTTAAGAGCATTTTGATACTTTTTGAGCCTAAGAAGACTATATTAGAGAGTTTACATACTACACAAAATTGAGTGTTTCTATTCCTTTCCAGCAGGAAAGGAATTGTATTCTTTGTATTTTTGTATTTTGCTTAAAACAGCTCACTTAGCATAAACATTCAAACAACTACCAAGTTTTAGAAACAACATTCTGTCTCTACTTTGCAGGGAAAGAGTCTGGAGTAAGTAATTCTGGGAGTTCAGGAGTCTTGCATTGGGGTGAGCTGCTTTCCCATGATCTGTGGAGTGAATGAGAAGCTGCAGCCCTGTCTCTGTTCTGTAGGTGTGGGTTTTATTCAGGTTGAAGTCTCCAACCCAGAGCTTGTGGTGATTTGAGACCTCTCTTTACTGAGCACCCCATTTAGATTCATCCTAGGGAAAGTCTAAGCTACCACCTCATAACCCTGAGTCATGCACTGTACAGACCATGGGCATAATATTGGAAATATTTAGTGATTTGGAACAGTGTGCCCTTTTGGGCCTCTATGTTTCAGTTCCTAAAATCAGTTCATGTTCTCTTCAGCAACAGCAGATTTTTCTTTCCTCACTTGGATGTGGAGAGAATAAATCAAATCAGGTTGCTGGGGTACACAGAAGTAGTGGTGATGTGGTTCTTGGATCATCCTAGGACAGAGGGATATAAACTGGGATATTTCTCTTAGCAGGGCAGCTGGTTCCTTCTCAGTCTTTATGGCAATGTGGTATTCCAGAAACACCCAGGGACTGGGGAGCAGAAACACACATCAAGAAAACAGATAAAGCCAGTAAAGGTGTGGCATTGTTTTTCTTTCTCTGGCAACAGATACCTTCCTGTTCAGAGTCCAAAGACAATTTTAAGTATTCCAAGTTACCCATGAACAATTTGTAAAGGGTGAAGGAACTGGGTGATCTAACCCCGTCATCTGAAAGTTAGATGTGTAAATCTCAGCTAGTTGGCTGATGTTTCCTTTATAACCATTGGAAAAAGAAATATAAAGAAACCTCAAAGGGAAGTTCACCCAATCTGTGCAAAAGATCCATGTTAGTGTATGATGGACTATTAATTGGGACAATGCCATTTCTAGTATGCATTAAGACATTTAACTTTTAAATAAGAATGGAAATGAACCCTGCCCTGGATTAAAGCTTTGTATGAAGTTCCCTATGTTATTTCCCCCCCTGCCATCATTTGGTTGCCCAAGTCTATTTACACAACAGAATACACATATTGCCCTCTTAGTCTTTGTTTCCTAGTAACTTGTCAAAAGATGCTGTTTTCACTTTACATAAGGCTATCTGGTAATATTTGGTAATTTTTCATTTGGTGCAAAATTAATCATAGAACTCTAGATTTGCCTGCTTTTAATGCCATTTTTAATCATATCACCTTTACATATTTATTAGTATCCTCAGCTGGTTGCAGGAATCAAAGAATAAAAATCATTGCAGGACTGGAGAATCATTTCACCAAACACTTAGGGGAAGTTCATCCCGATATCACTCTCTTAGTGCCTGAACAATTTAAAGTTAGCAAAGGTCTTCACATGCAGACATGACATTTGTGAGACTACTTTAAACTATTTCTTTCAATACAGAAATTACTCAGCTTTCATACCTCACCTAACAAAACTGATGCCTTCCTTAAACTCTGTCTTTAATTATCTATTCCCATTTCTTTCAGCTTCATTTCAGGCTGTAACTTTCTCTTTTATAGTTTTTGCTCTACATATATTTGCTTTCACGTGTAAGAACGTAAGACCAGCACAGTAAATCATGCTCAGGGACACAAATATATGCCTACATATATCATCTATAGACTCCTTCCCTTATGACTGTCTCTAAGCAAATAAGACAGCTGTTATATTAGGCAGGAAGCCAAGCTGGGCTTTAAAGGCAAAATGAGACTTAACACTAAAATAATCCATTAAAAACAAAGCCACAACAGCTGGAATCACTAGCAAAACCTGAAGTTCAGTGTTACTTCACTGAAGCATCACGCTCCAGTGCCAGGTTGTTCAAGTAATGAAAGAAATCAATCTACACTGAGCATTACTTAATTAGAGTTGCTGAAAAATAGTATTACAAACGTCTAGTAACCTTTGTATGTTAATTGTGTAAAAAGTTAATGACATGTAAACCACTTTTTAAATCTTATTTTGTTCTTTATATTTCAAACTCCTGTCCATCAGCATTCAGAGAGATGACAGAATAGCACTCAAGCAACTAGTGCAGGATGAGAAAATGCTATAAATTCAAGAAATAGACACAAGATGAGTTAAAGACACACGGTGTGCTTCTGCTTGAGGGCAGGAAGGACCAAAGAAGACCATTGAAGTCACTCTAGAAATAAAACTTGCCCTAACATAAGAGTTCACCTCTCCTTTATTTATCTAAAGAACAATCATAATGCAAAATATCTGTACTCAGAAAAAAAAATTCCCATGTAGGCAAGGACAAACATAGAGATGAGTTTAGCCTATCTGACCTACCTACTAGTATTGGTGTTGCTACCCCAAGTGGGCTAAAAGAGAAGGGAAATTTAAAAAAAAAAAAAGGGAAAAAAAACCCCTGGAGTTTATATGAAGCAATAGCAGCTGGGCCTGGAAGGAGTCTGAGTTGAAATGGGTGAGGGAAGTGCCACAGATATATGCAAGATATATTCTCTAAATTAACTTGGTAAAGCAAGATGTACTAATCAGAAGGACATGAAATACTGACTAGATCCCCCCATCTTTCTTGCTTTATTGCTTTGGATCCCTTGGATTTCTGATTCTTCAGCATATATAGATTTCCTTTCCAGGAATTTCTGACCTGTCTCCTGAATCATGACTCCTCTCTGCAACACTGGAATTTCAGATGGCTTTAACCATGGCTGTCCCTGCTTGGAAAAGCTAAATGAAAAACAGTCAGATCTAAGGAGCTTGTAAGCAGAAGAACCAAAAAGACATGGACAGCCTTTAGCTCACAAATGTGCTCAGAAAAGTACTCCAACACCTAAAGGTCTGTATTATTAAAATACAAGTCAGATGTGAATTGTTAGTGTGAAGAAAAGGAGATGTAACTGATATTAATTCTACCTCTGACACTTTGCTTTGTCTTAATGTTTAACTGCAAAATGGCATTATTTGAGATTTCTAAGCATCTACTTCTTTTAGGATATTATTGAACAGATTAGAGACTATATTTAGTTTATGAAGGCCACAACTCAGGATTTCTACTCAGAATGGCCTTTTGGAATCTGATTAGATCCATGTGAAACCTGAATTAATGTATAAAGTCAACTTTTCCTGAACTGGGATTAAAATAATCCCTTATTTTCTGTTTGAGAAAGCTTCTATTAACAGGCAGTAATAGCTTCAAGAGATAAAAAGAAGCTGTCAGTCTCAAAAAACTTCGGTCTAAAAGGAGGTTAATCTTGCTAAATCCTAGTGTGACAGAGATCTTGCATGGATTCCCAGAGCTGAACACTCATCTCCAGGTGAAATAGAGACAGTCATTTCAAAATCTCTCAGAATTAGCCCCAAATTTTCTGTAGTTTTCGTCCAAAATCTTTACATTGTGTATTTATTTATGTAGCTTAATTTCTGCAGTTAAAAACTATGCACATTTAAATCACAGAAGCAGCCAGCAGGATACAAACCTATTCAAATTGGTGATTTAATAAAGCAATAATTGAATTGTGGTTTTGAAACCATTAAAACATATTACCCCTCTGCAAGAAGGACCAGTTTCAGAGGTTTTCCAGGTTGTTCAGTGAAATCTGTAGGCATTGTGATTTTTACACCCAGGCCTTTCCTTCTCAACATTTCCCCCTACAGCAGTACCACTGGGAAACACCAGACCCTGGTACATGTCAGTGTTTTAATCTCAGTGCCAAGTATTTTTCAAAGAAGGTGTCAAAGGAGTTAAACTCTGCTGGACCCATTGATTTGACATGGCCTTCTTGTTCTGGGAAGGGTTTGCAGGCCCAGCAAAGAGGAAAGGTGTGCCAAAGTGCCCCTGCGAGGTGACACATGAAAGGTGCATGGAGAAGGGGCAGCATAGCCAACACAAGTAGTTTACCTATTTAGGGGGGAAAAAAAAACCAAAATGAGTGAATAGATCAAAATGAAAACAACTGCATCAAGGAAATCAAACCACAGTTAGGTATTTCTTTGTGTGAGTGTGTTTTTAGGCTTACTGGATTGGCAAATTGTGAATTTGGGATTGGATGTGGAGATTACAAGGGAAACTAAACAAATCTAACAGGGCTGCCAGGATTGTTAGTGCCAAGACTCCTACCCCAGGCAGCTCTGCATCATTTGGCAACAATCAATTCCATTTGTGAAATGGGAGAGAGGAAAAAATGAACATAAAAGCCATTCAGTAATTACCAGCTGAGATTCAATTTATGGAACAGCTGTAAGAAGTGAGAGAAGGTCACACCAAATCAGAGGCCCAAACTCAATACTCCTGATCTTTTGAGCATTTCTGATGTGCCGTGTTGGAACAAAATGCCCCTTGCTTTTACTTAGAACAGGACCAGACCCATCCATATCAGTGGTATCTGGGATTTCTCTTTTGGAACATCAGTTCCTAGTGCTGGTGAAAAGAACTATAGGTAATGATGAAAGCGGCTTGGCTACAATTTAGAAAACAGTTATTCTATTTCCAAGGAGAATGGAAGGCTACAGATCTGAACCATCTCAATTAACAAGAACTTTGGAATCAAGTTGAAAAAGAGGTGAGCCAAGATCTTTGCTGTTAGACAACATGGAGTTTATGGTTGTGTACAGCCAGCTGTGTGTGTGTCTTTAAGCCTTTTTTAGGTTGTCTAAAGCCAAGGATTGGTTTGCTGCAAATTTAAATACTAAGAAGGTAATTTTAAGACGAATATAGTATTTAATAACATTCCTGTTTACAGAAAAAAAAAACAAACTAAAAACAAACAACAACTTGCTACAGAAAGAACAGAACATTTATTTTGGGAATGGCAGGGAGTGGGAATGAGGGGGAAGAAGAAAGGAGAGATGATAGGGAACAGTTGTTATATGCAAAATTGACTGCAAAACAGGAAGTATTAAAGTGTGTGAATGTCGAGTATTACACAAAAAACATGTGCCATATCTTCTAAATCACCCTTTCTTGGTGCCTGATAAATATGACAGCTAACCCCAGAGTTCAGATATTTTATCACTTGAACCTGTTAAAATAAACCACTCCTCCTTAGACTGTTTGAGGAAGCTACATGGAGAGCCTTCCCAAAGCTAAATCCTGGGTCAAACTTGCATTTGCTGTTGCAGATGAATTAGTCTTTTTAATTGCCTTCTCTGCCCCCTCAGCTCAGTCTGGTGCCCTTTATTTTAAATTGGAATCTGGAATCTTTCCAAAGACTAATAGAAATTTCGCTGAGACAACATTATGATCACTTGTTTGCTTATCTAAACAATTTCCCAGCTTCCTCCAAACAGGGGGACTCTTAAAAGGAAGGGATTCAAGAGCTGAAGACATTTAGACTAGTGAAAGGCAGATAAGAGGGTATTAAATCACAGTTTACAAGTACTTACGAGGGATTCAAGGCACTAGGCATTGCATGTTTATATTAAAAAAATACATGGGGAATTTAATTTGTCAACTTACCTTCATTCTGAAGCGATGAAATACAGGATTAATGTCTATCCAAGCAGTTAGAAAGGGTAGGCCAGGGAAAGCTGTAGTACTCATCATTATCAGTTTTAAAGCTGTTCAGATTGTCCATGAAATAAAACCTCTAAGTAGATTGTTGGATAGATAAAATAGATAGCAGCCGATAATGAAACCAGAATACACCTTTTACCAGGGGAACTTTTTAGAGTTTAACACATCTAATCAGTCAATTGAAACAGAAAGGACATAATTTACCCCAAACTGGTTCACATTCAGTTCCAGGCCATTGGCACCACACTGAGTAGCCGAATTTAGTGCACTGAGTTTAATGGATCTGAAAAGCATCTGTTGTGTCCCTTTGACATTAAAGACTGTTTTCACACACCTTAAGTAAGCAAGCAAACAAATTGTGATTAATTGTGCAGAGGGCGGTTCCATTAAGACACAGGTCAGCATTTCAGAAATTCTGTGATACCAGAGTCTAAGTGAAAATTACAAGTGGTGAAAGAGCTGAAAGCTCTGGAATTATTTTTGTGGTCCTAAGTTGTTACATAAAACACCTGCTCAAACACCAAAGCAGTGTTCAGAGTGGTATGTACCTCCAGCCTTCCCTCCTTCTCACATCCTTTGCATTTTCTCCTGACCATTCCTCATTCTCTTTCTCCATGCTGCTCACGATTTTGCACTTCCCTGTCATGCTTTCCCTCACTTTTCTCATCTGAAAAGTCTCAAAATACTTTCAGGTTCTTCATAAAGAAGGTTTTTCATGCAAAATTTTTAAACAGACACAAAAACACAGGCAAAGTATTCCTTTCAAATCTTCCTTAATGTTTTTCTTGTTTTATTCTCTACTGCTTTTACCAGCAATGCTCCATTTGCCGTTATGAAAGCTCTTTATGACTGAGTAGAATTCCTGAAGAAACCAAGAACTGTGAGACTTTGATCCCTTCCAGAATGGTAAAAGCTAATTTAGGGGTTGCCTCTCCTTACATACAGTGAGAATTTCTCCCCTGTGTGTATTCCTTTGCATTTAACAAGAATTACTTTAAAAACTGCAACAGGATTTTAATTTTGTTTGTTTGTTTGTTTGAGGGAGAGTTGGTGGTGGTTAGTTGGTTGGTTTGTTTTTTTGTCTTTTTGAATACTGGTGAGAGTGTGAGAAATAACTTCTGTCTACAAGATCTTTTAAAACTCTTTTCCACTGTGTCATAGTTAAACACATGACTCTTAGTTCTGTTCTTTTAAATGCATTTTAACAATTTTCTCCATTGGTAATTTAGCTTATTAATTTAATATCCAAACCAGATCTACATATTCATAGTCTTTCTAATATTTTTCAGAGTTTGTTTTCTCCGATGTACCTGTCTGGGATGCTCTTTTTATTCTTTTCTAAAGATTCAGAGACTTAATGCATGATATGGTCTTTCCCCCATGGGTTAAACCTCCAAAAGGTTGACTCTTATGTCGTGGGTCTAACTGGCTGTACAGACAAAGATAATAACAAAAACCAAACAAATCAACAAACAAAAAACACCACCACCAACAAAAACAAACAAAGAAAAAATGCAACCAAACAAAATAGGACTTTTCTTCCTATTTCCCATGATTTCATGACACACTTTATTTAACTTCTTCCCTTAATTGTGCTCTCATAACCCACTTGCTCTATGTAATTATAATTACATTCTCATTCCATGGCTCAGCATCCCTCTCTCACTATTAGCAGAGGAGGCTTTGAGTTTCCCTGCTCTGCCTCTTCTGCTTTCCCTCATTCACCAAATAGAGCAAATTGAGTACATCATGCCTTTAGTTAGTTATTTTATATCCACGATGAACTAGGCTGCCTTTAACATTGTGAAAATTTGAAAGGGTGTAGTTTTGGTTTTGCTTATTACAGTTTCCTTTCTTCTTTGTAGTTATACAAACTACATTTCTAAACCCTCTGCCATTTTCAGATCTGGGGTCCAAGGAACTTTGAAAATATTTTCTAAGAAAGGGACAACAGTTTGTTTCTTTCCCAATAATCAAAATAGCAGTGAATCATAGAACCACAGAACGATTTGGGTTGGAAAGGACCTTAAAGGTCACCTATTTCTGACCTCCCTGCCATAGGCAAGGACACCTCCCCACAGACTGAGTCGATCAATACTTTTGATTTCTGTTTTCTCTTGGTATCGATGGATTTCCCTTCCACCAGGTCATTCATTTATCTCTGACTCTTCTTTTATGATCATAACTACACTTTAATGCTCTCCTTAGAATGGGTGAAAACCAGACAACGTTACATTCAGTTAGACCTTGTTCCCAGTTGGTGGAAGTCCCAGAAATTTTATTGAAAACCTAATTGAAGAGGTAAGAAGTACTTGGGTGAATAATGAAGTTTGAACCTGTGCTTCAAAAATATTTAAAAAAAAAAAAGAAAATCCAGACCACTATCAGTGAGTTAACAGAATAACCCTATTCATCTCTTTTTCTTACTCCCACAGGAAAGGCAGTCTATGAAACACCTACTTCTTTTCTGATATCAATATATTCTATTTGATTGCATAGACTCAGTTTTACTCTTTTCAAAATGTAGTCACCAGTTCAATCATTTAATGTAGTGTATTGCCTTCTTTTATTTGATATCTGCCAGATTTTGGAATGTTAGGAAAATATCCCCATGCTGAGAATATTATATTCTTCTAACAAAGAAAGTGAACCCATATGTTGTTCTGAATACTCAAATCAACATTATAAGGGATCAAAGAATATCCTGAATTGTAAAGAATAGCAACGCTCCTGTTTAATCAAGAAATTAAGTTGCCCTTCAGGAGCTGAAAACTCTGGGATGTGTTGTATTAAACAAGTTCACTTCAAAATTACTTTCTGATCTCTAAAGATATTTTGTTCTGTTTAATTCTCTGAGTTGAGATAATGTGCAGATAATATGAGTGATAGCTCACTATAGAAATGTAAGAGGCAAAGTTCATGAGAAATGTCAAGAAAGGTTACTTCCTTTTATTCCAAAATGAAGATTCTTACAGGGATGAAATATTCATAGTGATTTTTTTTTACTTCCCAATTAAAGACAAGGTTAATTGTCATGTTACTAAATGACAGGGTTACAGTAAGAGTGGGTCTTATATTTTATATAAATCAATGAATGCAAAGAATAGTTGTAGGTTCTTTCTCTTCAAGGAGAAGTCTGGTCTTCCTCAGCTGAACTTATTTTGTGTTTCAACTCCAGGGTATCCCAAAGAGACTTTTGCTTTCACTAAGAGTCAATTTTGATTTGAAGCAGTAGCATAGTTTGCTTCCAGGATCACGTGATGCTACCCCATTTAAACCTAGACCAGTTGTCACACACACACCTGTTAGAGTCAGTGCACTGACAGAGAGCACAGCACCTCTGAGAGCCAGGCCAAGCTTCATCCACCTTCCCAAGGGACTGAAATAACAAGTTATAAGTAAACCCACATTTGAATTGACTGACTAGTCATCTCACTCCAAATTCAGGAAATGAGTAAACAAAATTATTTTGGGGACAAGGTATTTAGGATAATTTAGTATCAGAATGACAAGACAGCTATTGCACTTGATCAATGTAACTGTGTAATGTCCATCATACAGCATATTGAAGGAGTAAATGAATACTAAACTGATTGAAGTGGAGAATCTAATGGATTGATCATTGGTATGGGAGAAAATGAGATGTCAAATCCTGAGTCCTTAGGGGAGATACAAACAGGGAGGAGAAAAGTAAATCATTATATATTTCAAGATATTTGGGGAAACGTGACCAAAATTTGGACAGGGACTATTGACATTTCCTCCCAAGATCAGGTATTTAAGCACTTTTTTCTCATCCTGGAAATATCCCCCCAACATGCTTGGTACTCATCTCAAATGGCACTGCTGTGAAGAGAAAAAAATCTCAATCAAGTACCTCAACACACTTCCACTGAAGGAAGTTTAATATTGTCCCCAATATAACCTTAATTTTCCTCAAAGTCATGTTTTCTTTCTTACCTGCATTCTTTCTTTCTTCTATTCTCTGTAATTTTACTCTGTGTATCAAAGGTGAACCTTGAATATTTTTTCAAAATATTTCTTAGAGCACTTACTATAATAAATAATAATGTTTCCAATACATATCCTTTAGAATATTAATATTTATTATATAATATTTTAAATATTTTTTAGGTTTTATTCCATGAAGGAGGCAAGCGATGATAAACCAAGAGCTGGGAAACCAAGTGAGACTTTTATGTTAACAGGTCATAGCGATAATAACATTTACTTAATCACTATTGCTACAAACAATCTTAAAAAGTTTAATTGTCATGATTTGATATAAATATTGCAAGAACAGGACAGAAGTAGCAGACAGACAAGAATGAACACTATCATCTCATTGTGCTTCCTGGGGCATGCAAGAAGGAAAAGAGAGTTTACTTTACCAGAAGGTGTAATCCCTGAATTCCTGGAATATGGAATTAACCATGTTCCTCTTCCAAGGGCCATATCCTTGCACAAGAGGCAGCAAAGGAAGGCAGCCTGGATGCAACATGAAGCAATCCCAGCGCTAAGGAGCAAGGC
This sequence comes from Formicarius rufipectus, assembly GCA_013399695.1. NCBI lineage: Eukaryota > Metazoa > Chordata > Aves > Passeriformes > Formicariidae > Formicarius > Formicarius rufipectus. Next base: position 419,815 of record VXAU01002298.1, on the reverse strand, counting down.
TGACACTTGAGTTCTGCCTCCTCTACCTTTAGTCAAATTGATGACTCTTTTCCTCTCCTTCCACCTGTCCCTCCTTATAACGCTTCTCAGTCCTCTGTTACTTACAAAACTTCTTCTTTCAAGTTTGATGAAATTGGTCAACAGATCAGATGTTAGTACCAAAGGAGAGCCTGGCAAATGAACCAATGAGCCAATACAATCACGTCAGCAAAAGCTCCTTCAAGCGAGCCAGGCAGCAGCAGTAAAAAGCTGCTAGCAACAGATTAACGGACATAAATTTAGTCACCAAAACGGGAGGCTGTGACAAGTCTTCTTGCTCAAGTTGATCCTGTTTTAATGAAAGAATTAAAGATTCATCAGGGTACAGAGAAGGAGCAAAAAGAATCATGACTGTCTAGTGGTTGGGGCACTGGCTGAGGAAGGGTGTGAGTTGTAGTTGCTTGAAAAGCATCAGTACTCAGAAGTGATGAGAGCTGCTCTCACCATGTACTTCTCATGCCTGATTGGTTGCAGCATTCATCTGTGATGTGCACTTTGGCCTTTCAGGTGAGGAGGAAACCAGATATCAACTTTTGGAACACTTAGCAAAGTTTTCCTCATGTCACTGTTGTTGCTGAAGCAGAGCTTGGCTGTGGCCAAGGTTCTGTGTGTCAGGCATCCTCCCAGACTGCCTCCTGGATCAGTCTGTCAGACTCATAAGAGGAAGGATAGAGAGCTGGGAGTGCAGGCAAGACTTAAGCAGGATTCAAAACCAGGCATTTTCAGGCTTTCTCAGAAGGAAATAAACACACTGCAACAAAATAAAATAAAATAAAATAAATAAAATAAAAAATTTTAAAAAATCGTTGATTGACAGTCACAGGATTGATGACTTAGTTCTTGTCTGTAGCTGGAGTGAAACCAAATTAAATTACTTTACTCTTTTGTGAATCACAGGATCAAAGAATGGTTAAGGTTGGATGGGTCCTTAAAGACCATCCAGTTCCACACCCTGCCATGGGGAGGGACACCTTCCACGAGCCCAGGTTGCTCCAAGCCCCACCCAACCTTTTCTTGGACACTTCCAGGGATGGGGCAGCCACAGCTTCTCCAACCTGTGCCAGGAAAGAACTTCTTTCTAATATCCTGTCTAAACTTGCTCTCTTTCAGTTTAAAGCAATCCCTTCTTGACTTAGGAATTGTCTCTAAGTCAGACAAGCTGTGGGAGGCCTCACCAGTTGTAGGACCACATACATTTCTCCAAGACAATCTCCCACTGGACTGTTGTAGCAATGAAAAATAACTATACAGATACTAACTTACAATTATATGTAAATTGATAATGAATCTTTTTAGCACTGATTTGGATTGGTTTTGCACCAGAAGCAAACTAGAAATGTGTATTTATTACTTGCTCTTAGCAAAAGCAAAAAAAAGTTACCTAGTGTAATGTTTGCAACCATTTTCATGTTACTTACAGATGAAGCCTGTATGATATATTGAAGTAACATTTTTGGCTGGGGATAGATAGACAAAAAATATTTGTATGTATTTGGATAAAACAGAGGGAGACAGTACCTATATAACATCTAATTTAATAACATATCTTCTTGTGGTAGTTCAGAAATCCCTATAACCTGTCAGCAGGGAATTAATTGCACACTTTTGGCAGGGCAATGGGAGACTCAACTGGATAACAGATAAATTTACCCTGTTAGTTACACAAAGATTTAACACCGCATGGATTTGTACTGTCACACAAGCAATCACATTCAGGAGGATAATGTCTTAAAATTTGATGCAACTTTGCTTAGACTTTTTAACCTTTGTAAGCTTTTGGTGGAAAAATAGTAATGAATGCACATGGTTTAAGCAGAGTTCATCAGAGTAATCTGACAAGCACGGGGCATTGCCCTCTAAGTTGGTTTCACACCACTGCACTTCATAGTCACTGTGAGTGTCAGGATGCTGGTGAGGGATAGGCTAATGGAATTCAGAGTCAGAGAGATTAAAAATGAGTGTTTAAGAGGGATCTTATGAAGTAATCAAATGAGCACAGTATCTGTTAAGAAAAAAAAAAAAAAAAAGACAGGAAATGGAAAGAGAAAAGAGAAGGAAAGGGAAGAAAAAAGCCATCCTGTCTTCAACACCTGTCAACTCAGGTGGCACATCAAGCTGGACATTTGGCAGGAGATGGATGCTAGAGGAAGAAAACCCCCTAAAAAGTTTTGCTTGAGCATCTGCCTGTGTAATAGACTTTCAGCAGGAAGGAGAGCATGACCCTCTAATTCCTTTTTGTCAAGGGCAACAGCTTTGCAGGGGGAAAGCAATGTCAGGCTGCAAATCTTTTTCATTCCCCACATGCCAGTGAGCTGCTGGAACAGAGCAGCCCAGGTTTGATCTGCAAGAAGCTGGCTGGAAACACTGGCTGCTCATCTCATTTTAATTTTGCAAAATTACAGCAGGTAACTCCAATTTCACACCCTGCTTCCCTCACAACATCTCTTCTCAGTGAAGGTCACAGTCTGCTCTGGATGCACAGACTGGTTTTCTCTCCCAGTCTTGCCATCTGCAGCAAAAGCAAGATGGAACAGGGGGTTTCTGTGGAAAGTCTGTCTGTCCTGTGCTCATGTGTGTGACTAGGGTTTGAAAGATGTCCAAGCTAGCTTTAAATTAGCTGGTTTAAATCCCCAAAATATTACAGAGAGTGGCTTGTGCAGCTGAGGTTACAAAGGCATCCCTGACTTGCATTCAGGTACTGACTCCTGCTGAGCCATCAGTACCAGAATTTGTTCTCAGGGTCTAGCAGGGGTTTGTGTCTGGATTCCCACAGCTATACCAAAATCAGAGGCCCATTTTTTGTGCAAAGTCCATCTCTACATTGCTTATTCTTGCCACAAATTCCCCCAAAACTGTTTTTTGTTTGTTTTTTGTTTTGTTTTTTTTTTAACTTGCCCAGCCACTATCAGATGGTAATTCTTTGTATCCACTAGAAGCAAGAAGAAGGTCACATCTTGAAGTGTCTAACCTTAGGATGGGACAAACAACCTTCTAGACCAAATGGACTTTACTGATCAGGGAGATGAGTCAATAGCTTGAACATGGTTAACTACCATCAGTTTAGGTTCTATGGAGCATCCCACCTAATTGTTGCTTCAGCTGCTTTAAAGCAATGACCATAAGCCACCGTGTACTTTTGACTGCAATTATATTAATTATTAAGATTTAACTACCTACCACAACAGTTTTCTTAAAGGCATTCACTGATGGAATTCCCTGCCTAACTCTCAAGGTCCCTAGCAAGAAGACAAGCCAATAAATTCTGAGACAATAATTGAAAACAGCCACCATAACAACCAATTCAATTATATTTGCTCTAAGGTTGAAAGATTCAATTCATTGGATCAGTGGCTGAATTTTTCCGTGTACTTTTTGTGGTTTCAAGGTACACACAGAGAGCAATATTTCCCGCTGATATTTTACAAACAAACCAGAGTGGACAGATGAGCAATCAGAGCTGTGCCTAACAGGTATTTGCCATGGGTGGCAGAATGCTCAGCTCATTAAAGGAAAAGGGGATCTGTTTAGGAAACCTTTTAACATGACCATAGTACCCTTGAGGTGGCAGACACATCCTCAGATTGATGAGGGAGGGACTAGCCAATTTAGAGGATAGCAGGGTCATGAACTATAAGTGAGGGTTATTTAATGTAACAGAGGCTAAAGTGAGGTGATTACTGTAATTTCTGTAAACTCAAGAACACTTTTCCCAAAAAAAGCAATACTTGTAAATTAACTCTCTCTGTGCTGAATTTACAGCCTCAAAGAAGGAGTCTCCAGGAAAACTAAAAAGGGATATAGAGTTCATCTTAGAGTGCACAGATGAGATGCATTCAAACATCTACAAGAGGGGGTGGTTATATCAGCTTTGAATTATTCACAGCGTCATCTGTGGGTATATCCAGGCATCCTTCTACTGACAAAAAAGATCGCAATGAGCATGTACTCTGAAGAGAACTCTCTCAAGTGCTCATTTAAAAAATATTTTACTAATATGATGAGAGGGAGGATGAAGCATTTGGCCCATGAGGAGAAACTGAGGAAACTGGGCTTGTTAACCCTGAAGAAGAGAAAGATGTTGGGGGATTTGACAGCGGTTGAGTCAGTGACAAGTCAGAAGTCAGTCCCATAACAGCTGTGTCTGGTGGGTGGAAAAGAGATAAAAGGCATAAACTGCAACAAGAGAGAGTTAGACGAGAAATAAAAGATGTTTTCCCTGTGTGGACAATCACTTAGAGGTGCAGATTGCCCAAGGACCTTTTGCAATCTCCACCCTTCAAAGTTTTCAATTCTAAGTAAATGAGGGCCTAAGAAACTTGGTCTGACCTCAGAGCTGACCCCACTTTGAGCAGGATGTTGGATCAGACACCTTTGAGGTCCTCTCCATCATAAATGATTTCATGCTCTGTGATTCTCTGTCAAAAACAATTTTTATGTTGTTTGTGTTGGTTCCTTCCCCAGGAAGATTGCCCACCAATTTTCCAGAACGTGCTCCCAAATTTGAAAAACGGCTGGTGAAGTTAATGTGAAAATAAAAAAGCATAGAGAGTGTGAGACGTGACAGACAAAGGACATCCTAAGAATCAAGAGGGAACATTTTGATATGACAAAAATATTTGCACCTAACTTAAGAGAATAGTAGAGTTTCAGTGGTTAAAAATTAATACAAATGTAAGAGTCCTAATTTTTGATATTGTTGCATAATAATAGAAGATTTTTCAGTCACATGCAACATAAAGCAAACAAAAAGCATGGAAAAGGATCAAAAACCAGACTGCCTAATTTCTAAATAATACCTTAAGTAATATTACTAAGTAACATCTTGTTCATTTTTGAAACAAATTTTGGAAAAATGTTTTCATTCTGAATTAAAACATTTGCTGACATTTTCTGCAAGTAAGTTGCTTATCATTTCAAACATGCCTAAGGAGTGAGTACATGTGGAAGAAGAATTTTTCTTAGTTGAGTGATGTGTTCAGAAACCATGTTTGACTCAAATTGTTGCATCACTCCCTGGGATGCCAGCTACACATTACTAACTGCTTCTTTACCAAAAGAATTCATTAGTTTATATATCAAAAAAAAAAAAAAAAAAGAAAAGAAAAAGAAAAAGAAAAAATTGATTTAGGACTTCCATTCTCTTGGTAGTGTGATTAAAAATAAAATTCCTAATGAAATATTGAAGAATATTGGTTTTGTTTAAGGTAATCCTTAACTCCAGTATATTTTCATATTTTTCATGAAAAGTTTCCATCTAGTATGTATTCAGCTTCTGGCACTTTTTTCATAACCCATTGAATAATATTTGCTATAATTTGCAAACAGACTTTAAATCTCTGGTGCAGTTGAATGCACCAGACGAGGAAATATTCTTATACTTCTTTTAGAAGTCCATCATCTATTTTCAATGTAATGACATTAAAACACTCATGGTTTATGAGAAAACACTGTGTTCCAAATATGTGATTAAACATTTGCTTTTTAATAATTAAGTTTAATGATATTGTACGTCTTTGGGAAACCTCATGAAATTTTTACCCCCTCAGTATACATTTTCCTGCTTATACTTGTTTGTTAAAAACACTCTAGGTTTTAATTTATTTATTCCTTCAGGAATGGTTCTGGAAATCTGAAGCTGTAGCAGATATTTCAATATATCTGTGTTGAAATCTATTACACTCATTCCCAGCAGCCGAAAACATGTCACTTTGACCATAAAATTATTTTAATATCTTCTACTTTAACAGTGAGCTCAGCAGCTCCTGTATTCTGTACTGAGTGAAGAATGAAAGACAATCCTACCTTGAGAGAGGAAAATGAAAAATTCTTCCTACAACCATCTCAAATACAGCTGACACTTCATAATAATTAACAAGGACTGACTCTTCACCGAAAAGACAAATAAAATTACCTTCTGAAAAATCAACTTGGGGATTTCTGCCAATAATAACTAAAGGAGAGGGAACACGCTGCACAACAAGAGTCCTTACAATATCCTCCAGTGAAAAGATAATATAAGGTGGCCTCAAGTGAAAAAAAAAAATAAATCTGTGTCCCTTTTATCTTGATCACATGGACAGGATTGACTACATTTAGATTTTTCTCTCATGGAACACGTAGAAGATCCACAGTGTGGTGAAGATGCTTCCTAAAGCAGCTCCTCAGTGCAACATCTACATATTTTCATTTTTTAGGAACTGAATCGATGGCATAAAATTGAAAATTACAAAAGACGAACTAGTTTCAGATTTAGCAGGTTTCCATACTCAAGCTTCTAATCATTGTGATACAGTTTCTTGTGTTCTTGATAGCCTTGGATGAGGCATTTATTTTTCTGTTTATAGACATGGTGACCTGGTTTAACATTACTCGGCACAATATTGCTCCCACTAAATTGATAAAGAGACAGATATCCTATCGTATTGTGCAAAAACGAATTCATTAATCCAGGGAAAAATGTTCATTGATTAGGTAAATTGCATATCAACAAATTAAAGGCCACCTTTTTGTTGGTTGGTTGGTTGGTTGGTTTGTTTTACTTGGTAGACACCCTGCAGCAGGATTTAGCTGCTCTCCAAAAATGCAGAGCAAGACTGAACATCTGTTAGGAAGAGGCATCAAGCAGAAACAGTACACATAGCTGACAGTGTGGTTAGGGTATGATTAATTATATTGGTGTTTTTTTGATGGAAAAAAAGAACAGAAATTATTTTTTTGAGACTGGCATAGAATTGCTAATAACTGCAAATAAGCAATATCTTAATTTTGCCACTCAGTGGAGCTCATGCATGAAGCAGTATTATGCATAGTGTGCAATATTAAATTGAAGAAAAAAAATTTAAAAAAAATAAATGTAAAAAAAAAAAAGTCTGGAAACTAAGCCAAAAGTATTAGTTCTTTTTATAGCATGGAAATCAGAGCACCCACTTCCAGGTTGCTCTTCAATTTTGTTTTTTGTTGACTTTGAACAGAAAAGTTCAGTGTAAACATTTTCATTAGATCCATCAGGAACATAGTTGTTCTAAGCACCTTCCTCAGGGAAAGGTAAGGGAAAGCATGTCAATATTAACATTTTCCATTGGGATCTAGGAATGAAAGCTCTGACTTTCCTGAATCTCTAGTGAAAACCATGTTAAAAACTGCTTGACCTGACCAGTTCTTCTCTGTTCTCCACCTACGTAACTGGTGGATCAATTTTACCTGAATGTTAAATTCATGAGCATTTTTAGGCTTAGGAGTCCCATTCAAATATTTTTTTACAAAAAGTAACTCACCTTTGTATCTGATGATTACAAAGACCTTGATGTCATGAAACCACGTGTTTTATGTATAGTGTGAAGATGGATCACGTGCTGGATGTTTACGGTTGCAAAAATCAATCTGCAGGTCAGATCCCAAAAGAGGAACTGTGGTGGTCCTTCATTCTGCATTTTATTGAGATCCTTAGAGTAGGAATGGATTAAGTGAAAACTAGACACTTTGCAAACATTTGAACAATTAGGCTTCATCAGAAACATTCCCAGTCATCAGGAATCACTTCAAAAGAGCATTCCAACAACAGCCTATGCAACAAACTGCTTTCTCCTTCAAAACAGGATGGCTGCACTCAACCCCACTACTCAGAGTGAACTCTGGAATTTCCTACGTGCCAGACTCTGCATGGGAATTATTCCTGACAAAAATGTCAGCTTTAAAGAGATTGGATTAATTTCAGGGAAGGACCTGACAATGCCAAGGAACAGTGTCTCCAGGTGAGTTTGAATTGACTGCAATGGATTGGGCATCACAATGACCAGACAGTGACTGTAAAACTGGTCTGAGGCATCCCCTGTGTGGTCCTGTTTGCCTTCTCTGCCTGGGCTGAAACTCTCCAAGGTGGGATGGATGCAAACATTTCTCCTGCTAAATTTATTTAGTGGTTATTGTTATTGGTCTCTAATCTCAACTGGGTCTCAGTGTCTGTGACTGAATATTGTGCCAATCACATAAAGCTACACATGGAACACTCAGTACAGTGAAGATTTCATAACATGCTGAGCTCAGTGCATATTCAGTATAATTTCCATTTGTGTGAAAGTTAAATCCAGAAGCATTTTTTTTATTATTATTATTGTTATTATTATTATTATTATTTAATATTTACCTCAAGAGATTTGTCACATTTTTATTTAAGTACAAGTATTTTGTTAGATGACACTTTTTTTTAAAATATCTGAAACAAGTTTAAACCTTAAACATGGCTTTTATTTTACATACATACACTCTTCTTTTGTCTACAGTCAGTTCTTAGAGGACTGAAACTTTTAAATTCAGCATGCAATGGCCTGGCTTCTTAATACTACCATTAAAACTTCTTTTACATAAAAATGAGGGCTTAAATTCTGCTGTCAGATACATTGATGGAAGTCTGTTGACATCAGTGCGACGGCACCAGAAGGATCTGGCACCACTTCTGTTCCCTGAATTTGACAGCCCCCAGGAATATGCAGCTCTTTTTAAGAAGAGAATGGTTTTCTCTGTCATATTCAATAATTCAGATGATTTGAACTTATCTGAACAGCATGTAGGGAATTTACTGGAGATGCTTAGACTACTGGAAAGAACCCTCTGGCACAAAAGTTTCTTTTGCTGTACATTTTATTAGCAGTCTATGTTCTGGAGGAGAAGTTTTGTTAATGTTCTTCTTTGCCAGCTACTAATGGACCCAAAGGTGTGTTTCTTCATTGGGTTGACACAATAAATGACTTTTTGCTGCCGTTGTATTCCTATTTCATGACATTGAAAGCTTCCAGTCAGGACAAAGAACTAGACAAAGGACTAAACAATTATCTTCTTTTTTTGGGCACTGAAAACTCCCTAAAGAGTATTTCTGCCACTTCTACTGTAGTAATACCACTAAAAATACTCATAGTGATGTGGACTGCTAGTTGCAATCTTTCCTTAACTGTGGTCCTTTAATGTATCTTCTCTTTGAGTTCATTTATCTCAGTCTCCCATGATTTTGCACAAGTACTGTAACATTCCTGCCTGTCCAGACTTTAGTTAACTCTATGGCAGTATAAACAGATATCCACCAGAAATGTAGAAGTTGGAGTGCTGTGTTGGCACACAACACGAGGGAAACCTTTGAGAATTGGCAGTAATCTTTAAAATTTAAGTTCTTCCAACTCCTTCTTTAAGTCCAAGGCTTGCAATCCAATTTCCAACATGACAAAGGAAGTATTGGGAGTTTCATCACAGAAACTGGTGAGTCTTTTATTACTCAATTTGTGACAGTGTGGAGGAACCAAATTTGCCAGCCAGACCCCTGCTGTGCTGGGACACTTTTACTTATGAAAAACAAACTGAAGACCGGGACAAGTGAACTATTGACCCAATTGCATGTGCAATAGCTGTTCCAGAATTAACAATAGATAGTTCACCTATCAAGCCAGCACATTTTAGGGGAATGCAATTCCTGCTGTAGGGAATTGTCTTTTTAAATGAACTCTAAGAAATTGCCTCCCTGGGCTTCAGGTTGATAACCCAAATGCCATTCAAAATCTGACAGCTTTAGCTTAACACTGTGTACAAATTTAATATACAGATAGGTTGAGAAACTCTGTCACAAAGTATTGTGGTTGTTAATTTCATATATAAATTACAAATAAAAAATAATTTAAAAAAAATAAAGAGAAAAAAATGAATGCAAGAAAAATCCATCAGAGAATGTCTTTGAAGTGACTGTTGGAAAACAGAGTGTTTTTGGGAAGTCTTTCTGCATATTTAGTTGGTTCTTACACTTGTCCTCAGATGTCAGCTACTGGCCACTTGGTGAGATTGTGTTAAATGGATGCAATATCACAGAATCATTTAGGTTGGAAAAGACTTCTGACATCACCAAGTCCAACTTCTGGCTGATCACCACCTTGTCACCTAGATCATACCACAGTCATGTCCAGTCATTCCTTGAAAACTTCTAAGGATGGTGACTCCACCACCTCCCTGGGCAGCCTTTTCCAATGCTTGATAACCCTTTCCATGAAGGAACTCTTCCTGATGTCCAACCTGAATCTTCCCTGATAGAAGAATACAGAAGGTGTCTCCCCCAAAAATGAATTCTGAAGGAGACCCACTGAACAACTCTCCAAGGTCTGAAAGCAGCACTGATATTTGACCAAAGAATCTCTGTATCACTGATGCCAAAGGGATCAGGTGGACACCAGAGCAGTGACCCAGCAGCACTCTGCCCTCAGGCAGAAAGAGGAGGTCCCTGCATGATGCTCCCCAGTGCCCCTGGGTGGGTAGGTTGCTCACAAGGACACACTCCCTGTTATGAAGCCCCTAAAAGCTTCCACACCAGAAGGGATTTTCATGTGACTGAAACAGAGCAAAGTCAAAAGACCATGGTTATGTCTTCTAAAAACAGGCCTAAATGAGAGAAAAACAGCTCTACAGATTTTGCCCAGGGCACTGTTTTCAATCACATCCACCTATTTCTTATAACTGATTACCTAATCTGTGAAAGGTTCAGGATTATATCCGGTCTGGGTACTTTGTTTAATTATGCTCTATCAAACCACAAGAAATCCAACTGCTTAGAAATTAAATAAGCACTAACCCTGCACTTTCCTAATAATTTTGTCTTAAATCTCCAAAATAGACTTTTTTTCTTTCATTTTAAAGATACTGCCACCATATCTGTTACTGTTGTGGATGACTTCTCCTTAAAAACAAATTGAGTCCAAGAGTTCAAGCTAGAAAATTGTATTTTGGCTGAATGGGAGAGTCTCATTCTTTAGAGGCAGAGCATTAAGACAGCAATTGTCTAAGGGATGTATCTGTAAAAGACATATTGATTTTTTAATAAATATAATGTACCAGTCAGTTTGCAATAGCAAAGACCCATGCAACACAGTGCAAGACTTCTGGTCTTTCCAAATACATTCACATATATCTACTGGCATATATATCTTTATAAACCAATCAGAGTACTTTGCACAAATTGTAAATGGCATGAGAAATATGTATACACACAGGCATATATATCTATTACAAAAAATACATATATATGAAAGGTCCTTTTGCCTTTTCTTTTTCCTCCCTGTCCTTTAGTACTACTTTCAAACACCATGTTTTTTCTTTCTAAGAGGGAGATGTTTTCAGGAGTATTAATATTTTAGGTATTTCAGCAGGTAATACAACAAAAGGAGAGTGAGGACAGTGTTGCAAAACTCTTAAAAAGTCTATAAGGTTTTCCTATGCCATGTCTTTCACTTGCACAATCCAGGACCACAGAATAAACTAACAATCTGGATGTAAACCAAACATCCCCTGAACACCAAAAGCCAGTTTATGCATTTATTTCATTAGCAAGTCTATGTCCATGCATCCCTAAAAAAGGATTCTGGTGCCAAAAAATACATTTTTAAGGACTGTACCAAGCATACGTTTGCATGGTAGCAAAGATTAGAAGCAATCCAAATCATACAATGTCTTACATTACATAGAATGACATTTTAACTTAGAATGATATTTTAATGCAGATTCTCGTGCTATGGGGTGGACAGAAAGTAATTAGTCTTTAAAATCAAAAGGAAAGGATGGATGCAGGGAAGGATGTTGCTGTTTTGGGCCTGTTTTCAACTTTTGACATTGCCTGGGGAAAGGAAAATGAAGAGAGGGTACTGAGGAGCTGCACACCACTGGAGGGGCCACTAGACAGCAGTAGGGGATCATTAACATGGAACTACTTCCTCAAATGTCTTGGGTGGAATGAGGTGAGTCTTTCCAAACCTTAGAATGTAAAGTGTTCTGATCTTTTTGGTAGGTAGTTGGATACCACATCCTCTGGATATTTCCCAGGAACAAGCCAGGGTTAGCTAAAAGCTCTTATTTGGACCTGTGGTCTAAACATCTTTTAGAAATAAAAATAATAAACACTAGGAAGAAGTGTGTCATGCTCAGCTGTTGTCAGCCTTCATGGGCTAATGAAAGTGAAATGGAGAGGGAGGGAAAAGAAAGGGCTTTTCTGCAAGGGTAGTTGATGTTTTCCGCTTTGCTGTGCAGCAGAAGGAATGATATTAATGTCCATGAAATTGTGTGGCTCAGAGAAAGGAATTAGATCCAGTAGAAATGCATGTATATGAAAAACGAATATAGGAGGAATTAGATCTGTGTCTTGCTCATTTGCTTTAAAAATTCCCAGATCACTGGGAATTAGATGCAAGCATTGGATGTAACTTATTTCCCACCCTACAAGATAGATAAGATAATCTGATAAAACATTTACACTGTAAGTTAAGGCTTCATATAAATATTTGCTGAAGACTCAGAAGTTTCCTATCCAGAATGTCAGAGAAGGTATTTGGAAAGCCAAGGGTTTCCAGTATAATCAAGGAGGTGTCCAGAAGTTTAGTGTAGAACAACCACCCTTTCAATAAGTGAGATGGTAGACGATGAAGATTCCATGAATATTGAAAAAAAAAAAAAAAAAAAAACAACCAAAAACAAAACAACACAGTGGAGTATTTACTTTCAACTAATCATCCCCAAGTACTCAGGTAAGGTTTTTCTTCATTTTGCTCTGCCATTTGCTTTTAATGCAAGCAGAAAAACCCCAACCTACTGATGCTGGGCATAAGTTAGTGAGCCCAGCTGGACTTTTACTAACTCCACATGGAGCCATGTTAAGCATCTTTACTTTTATTACAGAGTTTCTTCACAAACCAAACAGTCTCCCAATAAATTACTGCTGGCACTTCATTTCAAGAAAATTTTCAATCCTCTATAACATATTGAATGAAAGAACAATTACAAATCACTCTGTATAAGTGTCTTCACTCAATTGTACTAATGAATAAAAGACAGTGAGTTTCTGTCTTTTACCAATCTGTCAGTGGAAAACTGTCATAGCACAATTGAGGCTGGAAAAGACCTTTAAGATCATTGAGTTCAGTTTTTAACCCAGCACTGACAAATCCACCACTAAACCATGTCCCCAAGTGCCAGATTCACGTGTCTTTTAAACACTTAATGTGAATGACCATAAGCTGGCTGTAACTCCATCCACCACAACTCCTCAGGCTGGGCCATCCAGCCAACTTTTCACCCAGTGAACAGACTATCCATCCCAGCCTTTAACAGCCAGTTCCTCCAGGAGCAAACAGGTTTTGGAGCTATTTTTTACTTCAACATGTAATAATCCTAAGGAATATACTTTGATTACTTCCCACAACAAGCAATTACTATGTCCCATAGGATGTCACAGTGATTCAACATAGCTAATAATGCCAATATGTCTGCAATAAATAAGGTAAAGGTGGCATATTATTTGCTAAGGGATTAGTATTCATTTTGCAAACTGCATTCTAAATGGAAAATACTGTGTCATTTAAGATTAAGTACCTTTTTGTTTGGTATCATAACAGATGTTTCTAAAACCCATTAAAAAGAATCATAGTGCTGCTTTTGTCTAATAGCAAAAAGAAAAAAAAAATCAGTATCTTATCACTACAAATTACCCTTAGAAAGCTTCATTAAAGTACCTTAAATCAACCTTCACAAGACTCCAGCTACTCTTGTTTTGATTTTTTTCCTCCTAGCTTCCATCCACAGATCATTTGGATTATTAAAGTAATTGGTAACATTTTTCCTTGACTGCTCTTCCAAAATGAGAACATTTTTGTATGTGTGTTCCTGTGTCAAAAGAATTTCTCCTCCAATAACACCTGTTTTGAGACTGGTATCACTGTTCTCACTGCTGAGCTCTAGAAAGGCCACTAAAAGGGCGGTGTCAGTGGTTTTACATATGAGGGACAATGTTAAAATCTTCAAGTAAACTGTCTTGAAGTTGGTCATTGTCAGACCAGGCACTTGATCATCTAAGATTGTGTCCTATCCGGATCAGCAAAGATACTGGGTGTCCACACACCTCTGATATTTCTGAGATCCTGAATTTTCTGACAAGTCCATGATAACCAGGAATCCCAAAAAGCTTCATGCTGCTGATGATAATCTCCTCTACCTCTGAGTCTCCTCTCACAGTGACTGTGACCTTGTTGCATTCTGAAGATGGGGAGGGTCTCCACCTTGAACCCCTTGACAAAACCAGTCTGAATTTAGTTCTATAGCACCTTGCACTGTCCAGCCCTTGGGCTTCTGCACAGCTATGTTATCTAAGCATATGAGGACAAGGGTTTTGTAACTCACATGCACATCGTGTTACTTGGCCACAGGGATCTCCTGTCCCTCACAGCTGTACTTCTCAGGCTTTTTAAAAGTCCAGTTCTCCATGTCTATTTGTCTCAATGGAAGCATGTATTTACCATCCCCTTATCAATATTCTTACAATCTTTTACCATCCCTAATGTCCTGCTACATCTTCTTGAGGCTTATGATACGTTATTTGACAAATAAGAAATGAGTAAATGTTGGCTCAGGGTTCTAGGACTGTGCTTTGGAAGAATGGTTCACAGAAAAACAAGTTTCTGGTTGGATGGCTTTAAAAGCATCTGAAACTGTAGCTCTCAGAAGGAAGAAAAGCTTGAATTGTTTGATGCCAAAACACTGATAAGTGGTTTGGGAAACTAAAAAGAATAAAAAGCATTAAGGTCCCACATTCTGCTTTCTGTGAATTATTAGGGGAAAGTTTTTAGAGACAGACATCAGTTGGCACAGGAATTTGGTTAGCAAGCATTCAATTTTTCACATCATCCTTTCAGAATATTAGTGTTAAAAAAAGAAAAAAAAGAAAAAAAAAGAAAAAGAGGAAAGACAAAGAGAGAAAAGAAAATAAGTGGTAGAGCTCTAATAAAGAGAAGTAGACTATACGAAAAAGGCTTAATCCTTCAAATTGCTGAGCAGTCAGGCTATATTCCACTTAAATTTCCATTAAATCCTTGTACTCTGAATTAAAAGATTTAGCACAGAAGAGCCAAAGTATATAGAACACTTTGGGCATAAAAGGATCAAATAACAAGAAATAGCAGGAACAGACAAATCCTGGAACAGAAAATCGTGCTTTGACTATAGTCCTCTGAACTCCACTCACAAATAACTTAAGACTCATTTGAAGTACCATTAAAGCTTAGTCCAACTCTCAGAGCTCTTCTGAGCCACTTCTTTCAGTCTGAAGATCCAGTAGGGGTAGGGATATACTGTGTTTTCCATCTGGAAAAAAAGGAACTATTTCACTTTGGCTAAAAATTCTCTTTAGAGCATCATTCAGAAATCTCCTTTTGAGACTAAAAAAAGTATATATCTGTCTGTCTATTTATTAAGACTTTAAAGGATTAATCCTTTAAAGGATTTAAAAAAAAAA
>VXAU01002298.1:346367-404449 GCA_013399695.1 Formicarius rufipectus | reverse complement strand
AAAAAAAATTTTTTCTGCTCCACTTGGAAAAAGAGGAAACGAGAAAAAGGAAAAATAAGTACTTGTAATGCTACTCATTACAGGAATTTAAAACTTTTCAGCCCAATTCCAAATGAACTCTGCCAGGCTTTTGGACTTTCACATGGCAGATGAGAAAATGACAAGCCTTCTGCACTTTAGGGCTGTGGAAATCCTTTCCAAACCCATTCTGGGCCAGCTGTCTCTCACCTGAAGGTGTCACGCTCCTCCTGCTGCTCAGATTGATGCCAAATGATCTGCAATTACAGCGTGTTTAACCTAATCTGCCTCTGGCTCTGAGCTTTGCAGAAGGCAACCTTTAAATCTAGCAAATTCTTTACCTGCAGGGAAGACTTCCACTCAAGAGGAGAATATTAGAAATGCAGATGACCAAAATTTGTACCCATTTAACCAATGCATCGATACCTTGCCCATTGTCCCTTGCTCTGTGTTGCATTTCAGTGGCAGCCTGAAAAAGGGAAGTGAATTGCTTTGTCCAAGGAGGAGCATGGGATCGTCTCCTCCTCCTTGGTGGCTGGTGGATGTCAGCTGTGTGCTCAAAATTCTCACTCAAAGCAAAGTTTGGATGCATTGTGAGTCCTCAGAAATCTCCTGGGTGAAAAGCTGCATAAAGGAGCCAGGAGTAAAATGTAGAGGGGAGCAAAGACTCTATTCTAGAACAAATGGACTAAACAAGGACAGACTCCTGGAATACATTGACATTTTTCTATCCCAGAAGACATTGTCACTGAATTTTTTTTCTCTGCTGACATTTCCCCTTTGTAAAATAGTTATTTGGCTTCGTCACAGGGCAAAGATAGACATTTTTCACGATGAGCTGGCTTTGCAGATGTAGCTCGAATTACTTTAGTCCCAGACACCTCCAGAAATAGCAGATCTGCAGACAAGTGGGTGCTCACATTTTGCAGTTTCCCTGGAAGGCTCAGTCTTTTCATCCTGCAGTGAAACTAACCTAACCATCCTTCTTAGGGTGTTTGCTTTTCTTTGGTTTTAACTGGTTCTTATTTGTGTTCAAAGGAATGAGGAATGCTTGGGGAAAAAAAAAAAAAAAAAAAAAAAGAGAAGTAAAAAGCAGTCACAATTTGCCAGGCTTAATTCTAAATCTAAGATAAATATGTGAATCCCAAGGAAAACTGAAACATAACATCACTTTTCACGTTTCTGGGGCTTTTTTTTTTTTTTTTTTTTTTTTAAAGACTGAAGCAATGAAAGTCAGTAAAGAGTTCTGGGGTGGACCTTCACATCTATTTGCTCAGAAGAGTTGAATACACATCCATGACATTGCTCTGTTATCTGGGATGACTTCTTCACAGAGATATATTAAATGATGGAAAACAAATGTTATTTTAACTGTTAAATTGATCTTCTCAATAGCTATAATTAATCACAGTTTCTGCTATAAAGTCAAGAAGGGCTCTCTTTTAAGGAGGTCATATGATAATGAAACAAAGTTATCCTCTCTCATGTTCCTTTCATAAATGGTCAGCGAATATACATGTATATGAGCTTCCAGCTGAGTTTTTCAGGAGTTAATAAGCCATTTAAAACTATTCAGTGCTGGCAAAGCAAAAAAACACAAATGCTCTTTGAACCCTGCAAGGACATTTTGTCTTTGAGAAATTTAGTCTTTGCTTAAGGATGGTTCAGAGCTGTATGTACAGAGTAACATTTCACCACTGAATGTCCTCTTAAATAAAAGTGGAATGAAAGAATTCATCTCTTATCTAAATTAGTATTATTTGTATTGATTCCAGCAATAGATGTAACATGATACTATAAAAACTGTAGGCAGAGGGCAGTATGACACATTAATAAAGGAGATTTTTATGAGTTGCTTGCTGGTAGAAATCCACTGTCATGACAAAGTTTTTAGTTCTTACAAAATATCTTGGATGTGGCAAAGCAATTTCAAGTAATTATTCTTATAGTCTTAAAATATGAAGCATTTCAACTTCTATGTGGCCTGAACTGCAGTTCAGAAACCTTTTACTGTGTCTTGCAACATGAATAAATGTTAGAATCATTAGAGCTGTTAATTTTAGGTTTTGAGTAATAAGGCCCAAATTCAGCACAGGTAACTACAGACTAAGGTTATACCCCAAAATACTCATCTATCAACATAAATTCATTTGCATCTCACTCACAACTGACTATCAGAATGATCCCGAGAAATCCTTCAGAGCTGAGCTGAAGGAAAACTTCATGGGTTTATAGAGATTTGAGAAATACTGAAGTTATTTTTAATCTTCCCTTTCCATCTCTGGCAGGTACCTGAGCAGTGGCTATCTGAAGAAAACCCAAATAATTACTATATTTCTTTAGACATTGTCAGATGTACATTTCTGGAACTCTTTTTGGATGGATACACACAGTCTTGATGTTGTAAAGTATTCTTCTATTTTCCTCCCAGAACTATTAAATTTGACAAATACACTTTTTTTACCCAATTTTATCTCCCATTTAAAAGACATTACCTGCTGGGAAAAGGAACAAATGTACTATTAAATAGTAGACTGGACATAGCACTGAAAAATACCTTTCTCAGCTCCAGAAGTGCTGCACCACAGCTGAGTGCAGCAATTATAAGGGAAGACTCTCCTAAATCAGGGGTTGCTCCTGGAGATTGCAATCTATCCATGTTTCTGCAGCTTTATTTAAAGGGTAAACTAAGGGGAATATTCTGTTTTCCTTAAAGAAAAATGTATTAATCTCTGAGCAACCGTACACCAGCTTTTAATAATTTATTGTTTGATTTCAGTAGTAATAGCAACTTAGGAATTGGCCAGATCCTGTTTTTCCCTTTGAAAATTCTTCATATCTATTTTTCGCCACATGCACTGAAATCATAGGTTGCCTCTTGCTGACAGGGCAATGCTACCTTTTCATTGTGAAAGACAAAGGTCAGTGCCACATGTTTGTTACATTCAGGTTGGATTTCTGTGTTGTGTTCTGCCCTCTAAATTCCTGCTGTCAAGAGAAGAGGGCAGCATTCTGATTTTGTGTTTGTGTGTGCCAAAAATCACTACTTTATATATATATATCTAGAATGACTCTTGCTGTGAAAGGAGACAAGATACAGAACTATTTTTCACCCCAAATCTGACAAGGCAGGCATGTCACAGATTTACAAGTATAAAAGTTTTTCTTTAAAAAAAAGTAACTTGTAAAAACTATATAATAGAAGGAGTGAAGGAAACAGTATTGCAAAGCTATAAGTACTCCAAAATTGTAGTAAAAAAATGCTTTTGACAGACTACAAAATGTGCTGTTGACTTATTATGGAGTGATTTGTGTCATAAACAGTAAAACTGATAAATGGCAGGTAGAGAATCTGTGGGTGATAGTACCAAAATATTTTTTTAAACAGAATTAGTCTCACAGTTGTAGAATGTAAAACCCTGTTCTGACACTTACAGGCTTAATTACAGTGGCCAGCCAAGTTAGTATCTATATCCACCTCTTCCCATTTGGACTCTGGAATAGCATGTGCTGCATGTCATGAAATACAGAAGGGTCTGCACAACCTTGTTATCCAGACTGGAGTTACAGCTACGTCCGATCTATCTCTGTCTTCTTCCATCTACCTTCCTTCTGCAGCTGCAAAATGTGAGACTCCATGAAAGTCATGAGAACAAATTCAGTATGTGGAGTTGGTGCCTGGAGAGTGAAGAATGATCAGGGTTTTTGTGTGGAGAGGAGAAGGACAGTCTCGCTCCTGCTTCAGTGCCTTCAACATTCAGCCTGTTGCTCAGGAAAGGAGGAGCAGCTGGAATCATCATGAGTCCAATTTTAAACATTTTGAGCAGCAGGTAGGGCTAATGAGGGAACTGTGGAGAGCAAATAGCACTTTTCTGAAGGAAAGAGATTTTGGTTTACACTACCTTTTCCTTTCATCATTTGTATGAGGTCTTTGGTTAGTCTTAAATAATGAGTTTCACAGTACTTATCAGGTTTGTATGTGTTTTTGTTTTTGTGGGTTTTGTTTGTTTGTTTGTTTGTTTTGTTTTTGGTTTGTTTTGTTTGTGTTTTTTCTAATTTTATATTTTTAAATTTAAAATTTTTATTATTAATAAATTTTTAACAGACTGAGTCCCTTCTCCAGGTCAGCCAGCTCCCAGGTCTCTCTAGAAGCCTGAAATCACAACCAGCATGTAGTTTGCCAGTAATTCAGATAGGATTGCCTTGGGGTCATGTCTAGGATTCAATGGACAGTTATATGAAGTATAACCTGGTTGAAATAATTAATTTTTGTATTCTGAGAAAGCTGCCTTTCATCTAAATATTTGCAGCCTTTCAAGATTTTTGGAGTGTCTGCAATGGGAGTCTTATTAAACGACATCTGAGTCTTAACTCCCAGGTGAGTCATGCATGAATATGTATTCGTTTTCTCCTCCCTAAGCACTCGGGCTCCAGGTCTCTCTGCTCACCTTCCACTGATCCATGTATATGTAAGAGTATGTTGGGGTTTGGATTTTTTATTCCTATGAAGAAAATCTTAGTTTTTTCCCATGGCTATGGTGACAACTGCAGGAGAATTTGCCTTCTCACTGCATGTGACTATGGGAAGAGCATCAATGCTTTGCTGCCCCTCTAGTCATCTTGTTTACATCCTCATACATGGCTGAATCCAGGGATAAAAGTACTTCTTTACTCTTTCTAGAGTTGAAGTGAAATCTTTTGGGGTTTTGGGGTGGTTTTTTGCTTTTTTTTTTTGTTGTGCCCTTTTTTTTTTTTTGGAGGGGGGAGTTTGGGGTTTTAGTTTGTTTTGTAATTTTGTGTGTTTTGGTTTTTTTTGGTGGTTTTTTGTTTGTTTGTTTGGTTTTTGTTTGTTTCGTTTTGTTTTATTTTTTAAATTTATTTTCTGGTATTTGCCCCACCTATGCAAGTTTTAGAGATTGCAATTCAAAGGCTTGATTCTCTTTTATCCCTGGGTAATTATCAGCTTTTAGGCATAGTGTTATATTCTGCTCTGGAAGCACTTCACATTTAGTTTTCACTGAAGTGAATAGAAATTAAAAGCCTCTATATTTGATGCTTACAAACGGTTGATTATAGATTAGAGATATAAAGAAGGAAATCAGTCACCTAAGCAATGGAGCTCAGAGCACGTCTAGTCACATGTGAAAACAAAAAGCACATAAAGCTTGTAAGACTCACAATTGTTGCTTATCTTCCTTGTGCAATTAGCTAAGGAAACATTTCCAGTCAGATAATATGAATAGATGAGGAGACAAGCCTATCATCCTATATTTAATTGTCCATGGCATAATATAATAAATGTGTATTCCAAGGAAAGCTTTGGAATGAGATCACTGAGTATATTTCAGAGTTCTGAAATTATTACTGATTCAAGGATGTTTTTTACTGAATTGTACATATGCAAAGAACAATTCACACTGGAAAGTGCCTGTGTGCAATATAATAATCCGCAGAATGTCATCAATAACAACCTCTAAACCTACCCTCCCATAATTGAAAAGATGTGTCGCACTTACTGTGAGACTATTTATTATGCAGACATACATTTTGCTTCCCTTTTTCAGTTGGATGAAGGGGACCTTCCCTTGCTGTTAGACATTTGGTGACTGATGCTACAGTGACTTCATTCATTATATCTTGATGTCACTGTAATTTGTATGAATGTGGCTTCACACAGAAGTCTTAGAGCAGGATTTGTCCTTTAAATTAATAAAAATCAAATTGGGATGGGTATTTCGTAAATGAGGCACCAACCTGGACTGCTGAATTCCCCTCCTAACCACATACCTCTGTTTGTGGAACTTGGTTAACTTAGTATATG
Source organism: Formicarius rufipectus (assembly GCA_013399695.1). NCBI lineage: Eukaryota > Metazoa > Chordata > Aves > Passeriformes > Formicariidae > Formicarius > Formicarius rufipectus. Next base: position 398,610 of record VXAU01002298.1, on the reverse strand, counting down.
GTTAGTATAGATCCAATGGTAAGTCATAGATCTAATGCTCAAAGTAATCACCTCTCTATCCCTATAGATATTCAGAGTTCATGATGCTTTTCCACATGTTTGCTAAGCTCTTACAAGGTCTTCCCCACTCTCTTTCTCTCAGTTCTCTCCCTTTGTCCACTTGGATTCTCTAGCTCTTGTTTTAAGAAATACTCCTTAGTAATGGAAGTGGATTTTAGCCCTGCTCCCATCAACTCAATTCTCATAGGCAATCAACAACTGTCTGATGGCAATAGTTTTTCATCACTGATGACCCAAACTACATTACAGATGGTTATTTTGTGATGTTTCAGGACTTATTACTGACACCCTGAAATATGTAGTCTTGTTGAAACTGTTGTGTGTATGACTGTGAAGGTAATTTCTTTGTCATCACAGTTATATATGTCCCAGTTCCTTTAAAGAAAAGGTTACCTCTGGAACTGGCCAGAAATTATCTTAGAATTATGTAGACTGAAGAAGGAAAATTTTCCATTTAAATAGTTGACAACAGCTAATGGTTTTGAGAAAATGTCACTTTAAACACAAGCATGATAAAAAAAATGAAATAATTAAGGCTGTGTTATATTGTGTCTATGGTGGCTGAATGTTTTCTGGCAGACTGATCAATGTTCTTTGGTTTGACTCAATAACACAGTTTATGTCACAAACTGACCTGGGAGCTCTTCATTTCACAAGATATGTAACATCTCCCACATTTCTAGTTTGGTATGCAAAGAACTGTGAAATCTTCCTGTAGAAATGAATTTTCAAGTTGAAACTATGTGAAAATAGATAAAATTAAAAAAAAAAACAAAAACAAACCAACCAACCAAAGAAAAACCAAACAAAAAAAACAAACAACAAAAAAACCCAAACAAACAAAAAAACCCACACAACAAAAAAACCAACCAAACAAAAAACCTTAATTGCACCCAAAAAGATATTAATTAGAGATCATCTTGTTTAATTCCACTGCAGATATGATAACCACAGCACCTCATTTGGTTTTCCAACACTGATATGCTCTTCCCAACTGACCAAGGATTCCATGTCCTGTAACAAGTATTTGTTTTGAAAATCCTTGAGTAGACTTCCTTTTCTCAGCAAGAACACCTTCCAGTGATCCTGCCCCTCTCCATCTTTTATACATCTCTGTTTTTAAATGCCATGCATAATCTCACAGTGTGGAGCCAAATGACACACCCATTCTTTTAAGGATGTTGCATAAATAACTATTTTGTGCTGAACATGAGGATGTGTGCTCTGACAAAGGCATATGGTGTGCAATGCTAGATTTGTTTTGTAATATGATAAAGGGAAAGCAGAAAACAGACTGTATGTGAATCAAATAAACCAACCATTAACTTGTAATTAACGTAACTATCCTAGTTTTGCAAGAAATTGAATATCATTAATGTTGATGAAAAAGAGTACGTGGAAAAGTGTATATTTGTAGCAGTTACTGTCAGATTATTTGGGTGGGGTCAATATGTCAGAAGAAAACTCCAGTATAAATGTGCAATTCAGAACTGCCACCAGCTAACTACTAAATCCCATTTGTGCTTCACAGGTCTCAGATGAATTTGAAATGGCAGGAATTGACTGGCTCCTGGGTTAACTAGCAGAGTAACAAATTACATGCCAGCTCCTTTTAAACAAGGGAAAGGGGATCTTTACCTTAAAGAGGGAGATTCAAAGTTTCCAAATACAGTATAGACAACCTCCTGCTGCCTGAAGGCAGAGTGAGTGTATATTGTTAAATGTTTTATATCATATTGCTGCACCAGCAAAGACCAATGGCACTGGCTCCGGATGGGTCATGTAGAGCAACTCCAGATTCATGATCCTTTATGTGTAGACAATTTAGAGTTTGATGAACATAATCAACATTTTCCAAGCTTTTGTTTTCCAGAACAGCTAGTGTTTGTATTCCAATGATGAGCATTGCTGGAATTACATTTTCCTGCCAAGTGATTTTAGATAAATACTAAGTCTGGCATAAATCACTACAGTTTGTCAAACACTCAACAGAGTTAGCACTTGTAATATTGAGGGGGAAAAATATGGAGAGGTTTGTTTTTTTCTCTATGTGATAAAAGACTATTTGGAACAGATCTTATTCCAGAGAAATTTTTCAACAGATTGTGAATGAGTTGGATTTCCTGTATGAGACTGGGAGATAGTCCACTGCATGCAACACCTATCACCAAGCAAAACCAAGATGTCTCATGCCAGCAATGTCACAAAATAGTCAGAAAAGCAGAAATAAATTCCTAACTTGGATAGTTTAATCTTTATTCTCATCATGGACAGTTTGATCTTCCCTAAGTCTCATTTTTCTTGAACCAATCTCTCTTCAGTAATGTAGTGGAATCAGTAATAATGTGTTTTTCTCTTAGAACATATATATATATAGTGAGACAGAAAATACAGGTGTTTATGCTGTTGCAGGACTTCAATTTTCTCTTTTGATTCTATAAATTTTTTTTTTATTTTTTCATTGTGAAAATATTTACATTATTTTAATTGTTCACATTGTGTTCTTGAAAACAACTATTTTTCATTTTTTTATATTTTTTTTCTTACTAAACCAAACCTGTCATATTAGGAAAAAAAAGCCCAGGGGAAAAGCTTATGTTCAATATATTTTCATTTATGTTATGAGAAAAAGAAAGATGAGGGAAGCAAGAAAATTTTTCACTATTTAGAAGTGCAATAAAAGTACTAATTGGGTTATAGACAATTATTTGGATGTGCAACTTATAAGGGTACCTTTCTAAATTTCCTTATATGTGTTCTTGCATGTTTTCACAAAACACAGAGCTTACTTATTCTAAAATATTCTCAAGGCAGCTTCTGACCCATGTTGAAATTCATCAGTGGGACCTGGATTTATCAGTTTACCTGGAAATTTACCTTTAAGTGGAATGATACTGTTTACATCTAAGAGAATAATGATGTTTTGAGTTTTGTTTTGTTTTCATCAAATATGATGAAATTGTCCAGAAATAGACATCTACAGATATGAGTTTATATGAGTTTCTATAGGTTATCATGACAAGCTTAACTGCTATGAGAGGATATGGATAACTTAAGAAAGAAATACTCTTTAATATGGAGAAAGGCACAGAAAAGTGACCTCTAAAGTTTAACAAGAAGGCAGAGAGGACATCCTTCAGAGCTGACTGGTGATGGAAGCTGACTGCTTGCTTAATACTCACTGAGTGTTATCACTTGCTTAATACCCAATGAGTGAACAAGGAATGAAGAGAACCAAGAAAACTCTCTATTTTTTGGTGAGTGTGTGTCCCCTGCATCGGGGAGGAGGCCCAACACAAGCACTGTGGGATAGAATGAAGATGGGATCCTTTCTTTCCCTCCCTTCTGCCAAAGCACTTGTCAGATGCTACATAAGTTGCTGAATTACTTCTACCCTCTTCCCAAGAGGCTTATTCTCCCTCTTTCCGTGTCACTGGTCCACAAAAATATTGGAAACATGAAACTGCTTTTTCCAATCAAACTGCTCTTGGGCAGGAGGTAAAATGGGAAGGAACTAAGACAGAAAAAGAACCGCAGAAGAACACTGTGGCATCGTGGACTCACCTCTTGTCCTGGGTAGTGGCCAGGATTTCATTCACTGCTGGATAAACAGCATCAATAGATTCTCAAGGTTTGATAAACACATTGTGCCACTCAAGGACAGGACAAAAAGACCTGCCTGCAAAGTGTGGATTCCTGGGTGGAAGGAAATGTACAGGAGTAAAAAGCGCAATGGCCAGCATGCCATCAATTTTTACATTTTAAGGAATCACTCTCTGAGGACACTTAAGCAGAGTATTTGTGGATTTTATCCTGTTAATATTCATCACATTTCAATAATTTTTGACTGCAACCATTCAGTTTTCTTCCTGGAGCCTTCTCTTTCAATGTCATGACAATTTGTGACTGTTTCCAATGCCTCAATTACACTATCAACGCTTTCTTTGATAATTAGACAAATATGTTTTAGATTGTGTGCCTCCAATTATTATGATCCTTAAGGAAACTGTACGTCGAGAAATTTGTGCTTGTCCTCCTAGCAGTTTTTTTCCTTTTCATTTAGTGTAATATTAATCTTTTTACCTGATTCTAATTTTTCCTTTATATATTAATCCTGTTTGATATGTCATCTGTTGAAAGAACCAAATTTCTACATTTCTATACAGAGGAGACAGCCAAAGTGAACACATACACAGGCTCTTTCAAATAAAATTCTATTGATTGATGTTTTTATGTGCAGAAGTTGAGGTGACAGCTTCTGTCAGAGAAAAAAAAATCATGCTAACATCTGTACAAGCACAAATGTATTTGTTAATGACTTTTTACTCTTAATGTTTCTATGTGCTATATAGAGATAACAAAATATGTTTGTGCTTAAAATATCTAATCAAAGAACAGAAGTTATCACATAATATTCAGGGCCAATGTTTGACACTGGACTAATGCTGAACTCCTGAACCACCCTTAGTCTTTCCTCTGAGGAGCTGATCATCATTTCAAAGCCTACACCATGTTAATTCCAAAGGGCTGTTGATGAGCATGTTTTAAATAAGCATTATAAATTGATCAGAAGTTACTAATTTCCCAGAAAAACAAAGATCAATCATACATTAATTTCCCTGCACTAAATTTCCCCCAGATGGTGACAAACAATCCCACTAGAGATTTCTAATACAGTCAGTGAATATGGACCTCTCCGCTCCAGGTATTGATAGAGTTATTTATAACAGAGTCTGCACCCAATATGCTACATGAGGGAAATTAAAAGGATTTAATAGTCTTCAACTTCATATTTTTACCCACGGGAGTGAAAATGTGCTTGAGTGCAGTACAATCAACTGGAAAAATTCAGTATAAGAGGCAGATTTTACTTCTCTGGCACCTTCTGCTCCCATGTATAGTCCCATAAAGAGACCCATACATAGGTCATTTTGGTCCTAGGTCACCAAGTGTATGGATTCACCACATCAATCCACTGAATCTTATTCATGAAACCTTCAAATTCAGAGTTAAAAGAACTTGAATTAACACAGTATTGTAGATATAGAAACAGCGCCCTAGCCCTGGAAGTGTCCAAGGCCAGGCTGGGGAGAGGGCTTGGAGCAACCTGGGCTAGTGGAAGGTGTCCTTGCCCATGGCAGGGCGTTTGGAACAAGGTGGTCTTAAGTTCCCTTCCAATCCAAACCATGGTTCTATGGTTCAGAGTTATTAGGAGCAACCTAGTATAAACAGCTCAGATTTTGAGATCAACAAATCACTTCCATGGCCTTTTGTATTAAGTAGGTCAGGCAGAAGGTCTTAGAACTATTTACATATCTGGTTCTTTTACAGAAAAAAAATATTTAAACAGAACTACTACTGATGTGAAATTATAAGGTACACTTCCCGATCAAGTCATAGATGAAGATAATAAATATGGGGTATGTGTGTAACACTTGATTATGTGAACAACAATCACGAAGCCAGGATTGAACTTCACTATCCCTGTGGTGAAAACGAGTCAACTTTCAGAGTGGATGTCACGACTAATTCTCACTCCACAGACACAGTGAACAAATATGTCACCTGGGAACAAAATTCTCCATTGAAGTAAAAATCAAAGTATCAGTGAGCACAAAGTAATTTTGAGGAACACTCAAAGCTATCTTTTCATGGACCTCAGGTGTTTCATGTGGTGGTGGGACATAACAAAGTGGGTATTTTTACCTTGAGCTCCTTCAAAGATCCCTTTTTAATGAGAAAGAAGTGGCAGCATATGTAAATGACACAAAATGATGGTTCTTAATCTTGTCTGAGGGGGACTGAGCATTCTTCAGACAGCAGTGACTGCTATGATTTGCTACAAACATCTGCCCAAAATCTCTCACCCTTTCAGCACGGGATGAGATGAATGATGTCTCCCTACTGGGTGTGCTACACAGCAGCTAAGCTGGTTAATGAACTCAGACTCAGCTCTCCATGCTTTGGGCTGAGATGATGTGACTGCTCAAACCCCTTGTTTATTTTTAGACTGCTGGTTTATTCTAGTCTTTGTTATTTAAAGAAACTAAGTTAAATCCAAGACATACTTTTCCACTTTATGAATAAAACCCACTTTTACCTGGTCTTTTTACATCCTCCCAAGACCTTCTTAGGGGATAACACAGTAAAACTTCTGAGAGAAGAATTCATTTCCTCTAAAAGCAATTTTTTCAGGAGCAAATTTAACAACCATGAAGCTGCATCTCAGATCCTGAGTTCAAGAACAATACTTCCAATCAGCTTAATTATATGCTACCAAAATATAGAATTCTTATAAAGGCATCTTGCAACCTTTTCTGAATAAGGATACTTTGGAGTAACCAGAGTACACTTTCTAATGTCTTGGCTGCACAAGAAGGAAGACAAAAACCCTAGCACCAAAGAAAAAATAAAAAGAAATATTAAAAATATACATTAATTCTTTTAAAGCAAAACTAATTCTGTACTTTTTTCTTTTTTCTTTTTTTCTTTTGAGTTTTATGTCAAATACTCATTTTGACAAAGTAGCATTTTTTAATCACTAGGTTAAATTTGGAGTTATTTTATAGAAAAAAACCACAGCACTCCTGGTTTTCTCAGTTTCAAAATGTGTGTTCAAAGAGAAAAGGCTTTGCAGAAAACCTCTGTATCACTGTTTTAATTCAGCAAAATTATCATTGAAGCAAAAATTTTTCTTTTTCTCCAATAATTTTATTGAAATGGAGAGGAAACTTTTAATATGGCATAGTTGGAAGCTGATATGCAATGGCAAGAAAAGTAATTTCTTTCATATGTGTCTATTTCCTTCAGCATTATGCATGAAATAATAATAATAACAACAACAATAACAATAATAATAATCAGAAAAAGTAAACTACAAAACGAAATAGTGGCTACTGCAAAATATAATCAATGTACTACTTCTTCAGGCCATACATCATCACCTTTTTAGTCAGAAGGAGATATTTGCTGTCCATCCTTCTGCCTACATATACCAATATCAGCTTTTTTAAGACTTCTCCTGAGTAGTTTTAACATGAAGAGAGGGAGCATTTTTTGCTGTGGATTTTATTCTACTTTTTCTGCTTTGCATTTTCTAAGCTCCTGGTGACTTCAAGCTGGCTCAGGGCTTCTCAGAAGTGCATGCAAAAATGGATATTCACCCCTGCCCAAGCAGGCAGGATTTGGCACAGAGGGCAGCTGCCTTCAGGGGTCCAGCCACGCAGCCCCCCAAGTGCATCCCCCTTTCTGCTTCCTCCCACTTCCTCCCCAACGGCAGCAGCTGCTCCAGCTTGGCTCTTCTCAGCTCTGGCATGAAGAAAAGGGGCAACAGGGACATGGCTCTTTTGTTCTTCCCCACCCCAAGCAATCCTCTGCTCTCTCAGCTGCCAACTTTGTCCACGTCTGCAGCCAGCTGTGATTAGCCTAAATTTTCCCTGTGTTTATCTCCAGAGTTAATGCCCAAAGTCAAAGAGGATTGCAGTGGGCTTTGGCCAAAGTCTGTGTATTAAAGTGGGTTCTACAGCCCTGTGCTGCTGAAACCCAAGATTAGACAAGGCCATGAGAGATCCCTCTCACTGAAGAAAATAAGGATTTAACATTTTCCCATCCCCACAAATCTTCTTTCTTTCCTCCTGGCCCAGGTGAGCTCCCAGGAAGAAAAGGATTAATTAGTATCAGCTTCACCTCCAGTATTCACCACTCTCCCTTTGGACAGCAGCTCCGCTGGGATCAAGTGCTGTATAATCTAATGGTTGATTAGGGATTTGGAAATCCCTGCTGGATGCTGTCTCTGGCTCACCTGTGAGGCAGCATTGCCATGTTATTTGTCTTATTACAAGATGGGCCAATACTCTTCTATCTCTCCAACAAACATTTTCAAGCCTCAGGATCACCCTCTGGATCTTTTTTCATATCAGCAATTCCTGTTTAATGTATCTTACATAGAATCTTTGGTTTTCTAACTATATCATCTACGAGAAGAGCCATCCTTTGTTCCCAGCGCATGGGAATACAAATTGCCACTCCCAGCAAGGCCAGTGACTGTGCACACCTCCTTCCCTGGATACCTTCCTAAATATCCTTCCTAAACACCCCATAATCAGACGACAACCTTCATGTGCTTTGCAGATTGGAAGGAGACTGCAGCAGCACGCCCAGGACATTACAGAACAGCAGAAATCAGATGTGTTGCAGATTGATCTAAACTCTGCATGGAAAAACCCCAGGAGGATGCATATGCTCAATTAGCCTGATTCATCCTCATCCTTCTGTTCCATATGTGCCCCTTCACCTACAGCCACCAGTCATTTCTATATGTGTGCACAGCCTTTACATATCCTAAAAAGATTTCTACTTTCTAAACAAGTCAGAACTGTGAATTCTTCCTTCCCCTCTTGCTTTAACAGAAGTAGCCATTTGTTTGGGGAATGCACGGAGAAACTTGCTGCTGAGCCTCAGCTTCAGTGTGAATGTTTCCTTTCCCTGTACCCCAGGTGTAGACTCAAGACTAAACTCAGATTCAAGACCAGAGCTATTGATGTGAAAATAAGATTTTAGCCACTCTAGCCATTACTGATTATTTTCTCCTTTTCTAAATGATGTTTCTGATTTCCGAATCTACTCCCTGAACAATTGTTCACTAAGGTATTTATTTTTTGGATGTTTTTTTAATTTTTAACAGTTCTGACTTTGGCAGAGTAGTGACTGTGTTGAAGTGTGACACCGTAGCTGAGAATTCCTTAGGGAAAATTAAAGTCACAATGGCACCCAATGGCCATTAAAGCGGTATCACAGGAAGGATAGTTTGTCTCTAAATGTCCATCTTCCATTGCCAAAAATAGTTCACTCCATGTCTCCAGCACACTAGAACATTTTCCACAACTACTATACTGGTTTCAAGCTAATAAACACAGTTGCCATGGAAACAGCCCCTTTCCCCACTCATCAAGTTATGTTTAAAGAGCAGTAACAGATTCTACTGGTTAAAAATTACCTGTGGATAGGAGATACTTTCTTCTTCAGGCCAGATGCCTTATTTGATGCTCAGGTGAGGCACCTGGCCACATAAAAAGTCAGCAAGATTTGCCTTTTTCCCCCAAAAAATATTTACTCCATTATTCTCAATACAATTTTATATATGTTTTTAATGTTTGTCTTTCTAAAATATCTTGCTTGATTAAACTGTGCTTTGGCATGCAGACAAAAGTTCTTTCTGCAAAAGCTGGGTAACATGACTGATGACTCTCACATCTCAAGGGTATGTAACATGCACACTATTTTGTTGTGAACTCTTCCACAGACAGAAAAGAAAAAAAAAAAGCTTTAAGTACCTACCCAAAGAAAAAATATAAATCAAAATAATAAAAAAGAGGAAGAAAATGTCTAAACTGCTGAGGTGTCCAACTTCAACTTTTTCTTCACATTTTCTTCATGAATAGCTTATAGAATTAATTCCTTAACTAACTCTATTATCATTATTACTACTACTGCTACTTTTATTTATTATTATTATTAAGCAAGAGTTCCTTGCCTGGGGTGATTGACTGTACTCCCAAAGGGGACCCTCAGAGGCTCATTCAAGGCTGGGAATTTATCAGAAACCTAAATCAGAGCCAACATGATGTTCAGCAGCGAGCAAACTGAACATTAATTGGAGCTGACAACGTTTATTTTCCAGAAAGAAACTCAAATGACAAGGGTGACTCCATTTGTAACTCTTTGGAGCCAGATCTTTCTCCTAGGCCAGTGTTTGCCCCATGCGTTAAAATACAACTATTCCTTCTTCCATTCCCTCCTCTTTGGAGGCAGTTCTGCTGTCAGTAACAAGGATGTCGTGCAGACATCTTAGTCTCTGTTTTCTATAGTCACTGTACATTTGTTTTACATTCATATGAATATTCATGGTAAGTAAGAATACATCACTGCTTGTATAGTCAGAATCATTTCCAGGGAGAGATTAATTCTTGTTGACTTTCATCTGTGTTTTGAGCTCATAAATTAAGCAAAAAATAATTAAATTAATTTAACTAAATGGTGTGGAAAGAAAATAATACATAATTGGATTAGGTCTCAGTTTTAGAAGATTCTCATAAATCCATAGAGTTTTATCCCTCTTTCAAAGGCTTACCTCATAGTCAAGGTGCACTGAAAAGAATTAAATTTTTAATTTCTCTTGTTTCACTTATATGTACAGCAGGTATACCCATCTTGGGCATGGAAGGATGCTTTTGCTAAGAATCTGTTGAGCCTTTGTCAAGTTCTGAATAGATCTGATGGATTCAGAAATGCACACTGCTAAATTCCCATAATTTAAAAATGAGATAGTGCTGACGGCCAGGATTTCTAACACTAAATCTTGAGTGAGCGTGACAATCAAAAAGACCTGGAACTCTGTTTTCCTGGACAGAAGAGGCTGCAGTATATCAGGAAAACAGAGCCTAGATTGGACTCAGAAGTCATTGAAAATATCATTTTTTGTCAAAAATAGAGGAGTCCACAGCTGGGGACCACCATTCGTGAGACCCTGTGCCACCCCCAACTGTCACCCGGCCATCTCAGAGGGTCCTACCTGAGCAAAGTTGCAGCCCCACCTCGAGCTGAGGTGCCCATGCCCAGCTGTAACTCTGTGCTCACTCCAAGGACTCCAAGGTCTTAATGCAGCTATTAAGCCCTTCTCTTTGCAGAATTAGGCAGTCTGCAGCAAGCAAGTTGGGTAATTAAAAGCAAATCCTTTACCTGTCACCACAGCAGGACTATCAAGGACACTGAATTAGATTAAACGTGCTAATTTCCAGTGGACTTCTCTGTGTGTCCAAGCCTCATGGGTCCCATGTGAATGATACCACTTGTGTAAATCATAATAAAAGTACTGCTGTGTTGTCGGTATTAATCAGATTTATACTGCTTTTTATGTGCAAAATTCTGGCTCAAGTCTAGGCAGCACTTCAGGAGAGTTTAAATCAGGGCAATGCTTGTAGCCAGGTCCAGAGCAGAGTGACTAACATTACACCCATCTACTCTCAAACTCACTGACAAGGTGGTAATGTATGTCTTTGATGTTCTGCAACTTTTTAAAATGTGCTTCCATTTTAATATAGTTAATACTGTTAATAAAATAATATTTTAATTAACATTATCATCAGATAAATGCATATTAGTTGGTTTGAAACTTTAAAACCCAGAATAATATAGCCTTATAAAAGTAACCTTTTTGTACCTAAGGTTTGTTTTTTAAACAGTCACACTTTTATTTACATACAAAAAATTTCAGCTCATTCAAATGCCTTATGACACCTTAATGTGTTTTCTCTGGTGCTTTAATAACACTGCCAGGTTAACTCAGCAGCCATGTACTGTGGAAATGAGAACATTTTTGCAGTTTGTTAGAAACTAAAGTGGCTTCCTGCTGTTGACAGAGGCAAAATCCCTCTGCTCAGTATTCAGATTTTTCCATAAGGTACCTCCAGGTTATTCAGTAGTTCTCTGCAGTTCATTTCCTTCACTTACTGGTGCAGCAGGAGATGTGCCTCTCATTCTCATAGAAACAGAAAATAAGGTTAAATAAATATTTACATTGAATATTTGGGGGGATTTTATATTTGATTTTTGTTGCCCATTAAGTGTTTATACCATCAGTTTTGTACTGAATGGCAAAATTCAGGTGTTCCAAGAAGTGCGTTCATGTTAGTTCTAATTTACTTGGAAGATAATACATTTTATGTAGGTCATAGCTCATAGTTTTTTATTATGTCCCTGTAAATAAGTTTATTTCTTACTGCTTTTTATGTGAATCAGTTTTGATCAATGAATTCTAGTTTACAAGTAACACATTCAAATTCACTTAAAATCTGTTTAAAAAAAAAAAAAGAAAGAAAATGCTAAAAAGTATCACATATGAAAAGCAAAGGAAATAAGCTTCTCAAAGTAGTATTTATCTGAAGTTTCAGGCAAAGCAATGGCCCCTGCATCCTCCTATCATTCTTCAATGACAAAGGGTACATACAGGGTCTTTTGGATACAGAAATGACAGGCAAAATTTAGGAAGGGCAATTAAATGTGTTCACTAGGAAGACATTCTTTCATTATCTCTCTTTATTGAAGCAGACCCTCAAAACAGTGAGAAAAATCTGCTCCTCTGGCCACACTGAAGTCAATACTCCATTTTGAGAGGTTTTCACAGTGACATGAACCTCATAGACCTGTTGGACCATCAATGGTACCACCTTGTTAAATCCCAAAAGAGCTGCATGTTCTCACCATCAGTGACTACTGCTCATTTTCCCTTTGACCAGCCTTGCATCAGATGGGATTACAGCTCTGTATGACTCATTTGTGTTCCAGTGATTACCTTGAATGGTTAAAACAGGAGTTAAACTGTTACTGATGACTTTTTGCACCAACACAGTTTTTAGTGTCTTCTGTATGAGGCTTATAAGCCTTAGCTGTCAAATAAGACAATCTGACTGCATCAAAAACAAAAATGAGAGTTTATTCTAATTCCTCTTTGTCTGAAAGTTACATTTTTACTCAGGGACAGCAGAAAAGGCTTTTATTCAATGTTTACATTCTTACATTTTTATATTCCACTGTGCAGGGATTTCAAAAGTACAAGAAAGGACTATCTTCACACACAATTATGCACATTTCTAAAACTAATACACTCCAAAACTATCAAACAACATACAGCTACAGCTAAACATCAACTAAAATAGACTTTAAAAAATTGGTGAATTCACACAGTTCTTATCTATCTTAATTTTAACTTTATTAATAGAGCTCTTCACACATATCATTCTGTGGAATATCAACAGGTTCTCCTCTCAGGTCACTGTTGGCCAAGGTCATTTTGTAGATTCCATTGTTATCATTGAGGCCTCTGTCTTGGAAACTGCTTCTACCTCCTCAGTCTGAAAACCTGCAGCATTTTTTCCAACATTAAACTGGCTGTCATCTTTAGAGACTGATGGTTGATATGTCTGAGCCTTTTAAGTAGCACTCACCATTGCTTATATTTTTATTGACAGCACATTCCCAGTGCAAAATCTGTCTTTAGTTGAAAAGCCTTGAGTCTGCAGAGTCAGGGTTGATACATGGCTTCAGGCATTCGAGCTGGAGAAGACAATTGAAACCCTTTAGTACATGCTGCTTGGTTGCAATAAAGAACCTTAAAATATACTGAGACACACAGGCTCAAATTATGGCTGAGATCAAAATATATATATTTTCAGAAAGAGTGTACTGATATGCTTTTCAGTTTTCTAAAAGGGGGAAGATTAGGCGGGTATTGGTTGTTAGTTCTTTTGCTGAATTATTGTGTTAATAGGGCCATCCTCAGCACTTTGGGAACAATTTCTTATGCATTTGGAAGTGCTTAAGTGCTTTTGGACAGATAATTGTGTTTTAAAATTTAAATACTTTTTTGATGACTTTTTGAGGCAGGTGGTGGCTTGATTAAATTTTTAACAGCTCTGATTATGCAAAGAATGTGAAAAGTATTGTCCACTTTTGTAAGTGATTTCTCAATAAAATTTAAAGACTATTTTCTTTGTGAAGAATGAGCTTGGACTTTGAGAATTACTTCCATTTTCTTTTTTGAGGTCTTCATTTATTTAGGTGTCTATTTACAATTTTATCTATTTACAACTACCTATTTATGACTAATATCTGAAAATCATTTTGTCTCATTGCAGAATATTGGAAACCTTGAAGGCATTTTTTTGTTTAATTAGTACTGTGGGATTATATTTTTTTATGATGTGCTGTTTTGTTTTTGTTGTGTTTCTTTGGTAACATAAATGACTTAATTATCCAGATTCTCCAAATCTGTAGTAAACTTAATGTTATTCAGAGCAAGGAACACATATACTCAAATATCAGCAAACCTGAATAAACTGTAAATTACGATAAATTTAAATATATCTCAGGGAAGGATATAGTGAAAAATGCATCCCAACCAACTATTTCATACAGAGTACTGAGCAGTGAACATTACCAAGGCCCAAAACCTGGCACTGCAAAAAGCTTAAAAGCAAGTTGTTGATCTGTTGGTGGGCTATGATTAACACATGACCCAGATATTATATTCCCAAATTTATTCTCTCTGTCCTTGTGAAATTTTGCCTGTCAAAAACTGTCTAGAGACAGCTTTTACTTAAAATAATCAAGGACTAGACATGGGGGCCCAGAAGTGGGATTCATGAGCCATTTAAGAGTTCCATGACCAGTCAGAGCTTGTGTTTTGTATATCTCTTTACAGTAAGTGAGGGGAAAAAAAAGAAAGATAACTTAGAAATGTAGTTTCTCACATCCCTTTACTGGTAAAATAGATATACAGAATACATTTTCATCTAGAACTAATAAATCTAGAGCCTGCCCCTCCAGCAGCTACCTTATAACAGTGGGAGAACCCAGGTTTCTTTACACAGTGAGGAGAAAGAGGAGTTTCTCAGAGAGAAATTACATGGCTGAGAGATCAAAAATTGTGTTGATATATAAATTTCCATAAATTAGCCAGATTATGCTAGATCCAGAAAAATCCCTCTAGCAGGGTTAGGATAATAATCACACTGCACAGTGGTGCTGACAATGTGCTCATGTCACTGGGACACCAAGGATGAGGCAAAATGCTGACCCTTCCCCTAAACACATCTGACTCCCTACTGTGATTCTCCTTAGCCTCCTTACAAATGCCATAGAGAAAACACACATGCCATGATGCCAGCCACTTGTTCATGGAGCTGCCTCTCACAGGCAGCAAATTTGCTTTGTGGAGGTTACTAAGAGAGTGGTTTCACAGCTGCATACACAGAGTACTCATCTCAGATCTGCATGAATGAAATTCAGGTTCTAGTACAGCCTGAGCTGAAATAGCTGATGATAATTGTTCTGGCTCAGAACTCTACAAAGTGGATTCCTGAGCCTGATTCTCCAACACCCCTGGAAAGTACACTGACATGATACACTGTACTGAACGAGATAACTGATGTAAGATTTACTTTTCCAATCTATTTTGGTTATTTATTTTATTGCTCTACATCTTGATGTGTCCACTCTGGGCACACGATTCAAGCTGCTGGACACATTAAACTGATCCCAGAAACAGCTACAGCGAGTTGTGTGTCCTTATTCTGTATAGGACGAGTTACATATGTCCTGGGAAATGTCATGCATAAAGTGACAGATACCTCAGTAACACCCGTTACTTGGATGGGAGTTCAATGCCAAGAGAACAGGCAGAAGAAAGAGAAGGACAGTTTGTCATGGGGGATACAAGGAAGTAAAAAAAACAACAAAAACAAACAAACAAAAACCCACAACAAAACAAAAACACAAAAAAACAAACAAAAAACAAACAAAAACAAACAAAAACAAAACAAAACAAAACAAAACAAACAAAAAAAACCCAAACAAAACCCAACCAAACAAAAAAACCCAAAACAAAAACAAATTAAAAAAAAAAAAAAAACACAAAAAACCCCAACCAAACAAAACAAAACTTGCAAAACCAACTGTTCTGACAACTGTTCTTCTACACTCCTATTCTAAGGCAATTGACAAAGCATTGACATAAAACTGTCAAAGATTAGAGATCCCAGAAGGTAAACCAAAAAGGATGACTAGCACAGCACAGTATGGACAACCTTAGAAACCAGAATAAACAACAGGTGCTAAATAGGAGGTGAAAGTATGGTTGCAAAGATGTAGAAGCAGTTCCCATAGGTGACAAAAATATTCCAGATAACTCCATTTAAAAAACCCCCTTAACCCAAAAGACTTTTTGTCTTTTTATTTTCTGACTTTATTAACCAGTCTTATATCTTAAAAATTTGGTCTGCCTCTTTGTTTCTTTTTTTTTTTCTTCTTTTTTTTTTTTTTTTTTTTTTTTTTTTAAGCCCATAAACATCATTGGCCAATGTGTTGTCTGTAGAGTATGAAGTGTTAAACCTTTCAGTGAAATATTTTCCACTGCAGTTCAAAATGCAGTTGTATTTATGAAATCCCATCAATACAAATATATTAGTCACACAGATGCTTAACACATCCACAGAAAAACAGATAAAAAGGTTGCAAAATACTCCTCCCAGATACTACAAAATGCAGAAGCACTTTTGGTCCAGAAACCAGAGATTGGCATCCTCAAGTTTTTTCATTAAAAGCTAGACCTTAATTATAAAATTAAATGTTACTTTTTTTTTTTTTTTCCCCTAACACAGTTCTGATTAATTTAGAAGTGAATATCATGGTACCATAGAATGATTTGAGACAGTGGAGACCTTTAAAAGTCATGTAGTCCAGTGCCCTCTGCTATGGGCAGGGACGTCTTTGACTAGACCATTGCACCAAGTCCTGTCCAGTGAGACCTTCCACACTTCCAAGGATGGAGCATTAACAACTTCTATGTAAAACCTGTTCCAGTGTCTCACCATCTTCATATTAAAGAATTTCTTCTTAGGTCAAAACTAAACCTGTATTTTCTAAATTTAAAACCATTGCCACTTGTTTTATTGTTACAGACTCTGGTAAAAAGTCCCTCTCCATCTTTTAAATACTGTTTAAGAACCTAAAGGCTGTTGTAATGTCTCCCCAGAGACTTCTCCAGGCTAAACATCTCCATCTCTCTCAGCCTCTCTCCATAGCAGAGGTGCTCCAGCCCTTGGAGCATCTTTGTGGACCTACTCTCCTTCTTTTGTTGGAGCCTCCAGAGCTGGACACAGTGTTCCTTGTGGAATTCCACAAGAGCAGAGTAGATGGGGAGACACAACTTCCTTGCCCCTCTGGTCACACCCCTTTGGATGCAGTCCAGGACACAGCTGGCTTTCTGGGCTGCAAGTGTGCAGTGACAGACAGCTTAGGTTCCATTTTCATCCCCAAGTCCTCCTTGGGGGGGCTGCTCTCAATCCCTTCCTCACCCACTGGTACTGGGGACTGCCCCACCCTGGCACTGGACCTTGCACTTGGCCTTGTTGAACTTCATGAGTTTCTCATGGATCCACTTCTTGAGCTGTGGAATGAGGAGGACTTGCTTCATTCTTATAACAGCCANAGCATTAACAACTTCTATGTAAAACCTGTTCCAGTGTCTCACCATCTTCATATTAAAGAATTTCTTCTTAGGTCAAAACTAAACCTGTATTTTCTAAATTTAAAACCATTGCCACTTGTTTTATTGTTACAGACTCTGGTAAAAAGTCCCTCTCCATCTTTTAAATACTGTTTAAGAACCTAAAGGCTGTTGTAATGTCTCCCCAGAGACTTCTCCAGGCTAAACATCTCCATCTCTCTCAGCCTCTCTCCATAGCAGAGGTGCTCCAGCCCTTGGAGCATCTTTGTGGACCTACTCTCCTTCTTTTGTTGGAGCCTCCAGAGCTGGACACAGTGTTCCTTGTGGAATTCCACAAGAGCAGAGTAGATGGGGAGACACAACTTCCTTGCCCCTCTGGTCACACCCCTTTGGATGCAGTCCAGGACACAGCTGGCTTTCTGGGCTGCAAGTGTGCAGTGACAGACAGCTTAGGTTCCATTTTCATCCCCAAGTCCTCCTTGGGGGGGCTGCTCTCAATCCCTTCCTCACCCACTGGTACTGGGGACTGCCCCACCCTGGCACTGGACCTTGCACTTGGCCTTGTTGAACTTCATGAGTTTCTCATGGATCCACTTCTTGAGCTGTGGAATGAGGAGGACTTGCTTCATTCTTATAACAGCCAACATATATATATTTACATATATATATTTATATTTATTTATCTACAAAATTGGATAACAGACATATCAATGCTTTATTTACTGTTGCTGCTGTTATTTACTGTTCAGTTTGCCAAACAGTATTGTTTTTTTCTAGAGCTATATATCAGGCTATCATTAGATATTGTTTTCTTGAGAAATGTTACGCTAGAGAATCTTTTTCATGCACAGAATTTTTTATTGATGGAATTAAATCAATTTCAATGTGAGTTTTTTTAATTCTGTTCACTGAGAAAGTCAGAAACAGAATAGAAACAATAAGTTTATTGCTCTTCAAGACCATTTAATTCAATTTCTCAATTTATTTGTCATACTTACTACAAGGTCACTTACAGGCAATCAAAAGGAGTGAAAGAAATAAGTTAAAATTTAATTCCTAGTATTTTTTTTCTTTCTTTTTTTTTTCTTTTTGTTCCCAAATCTCTTCCAGAGAATTCTTTCTAAAGGTGGGTGGCTTATGAAGCAAGTTGCATTCAAAAAGCAAGATGACAACCCATGGGACTTGCTACAGTACAATTAGGAAGAAACAGTTTGAATTCCTTCCTCAGCCTGAATTAAGTACTGTATTTCTATCTTTCTAATTCAGTAAATCTTTCTTGCTAATTAAGTAAATACTATATTTCTTTCTATCAGACTGTGCACATCACTCCCACAATTGCAGCAGCTGATCATATAGAGCAGACTGCAAATGTGGTGCTACAGAAGAAAGAAGGACATATAAATCACAACCTCAAGTGTTTTGATGCACATTCCAGGACAGACCTGCCAGCACCTCTGTAAATAGAGAAATATTGTTTCTGTGGCACAGAGAAGACCCTTTGGGATTGCCTGACTTATTGGAAGTGTGGAAATTGTCACTCTCTAAGAACAATCTTATTCCCCAGTTGGAGCCAACGTTATCAGGAGCTACAAGTATCTCAGTGACTCCAAGTGCTGTACTGTCAAGTTTGAAGTCTCTTCACTAGACATCCAGGCAGCAAAGATAGCAAATCTTTACTCATGCACATTGTCTTTGTGTTCAGAGATGACACAGACATCTCTGCAGGGTGATTCCTCCCTTCCTGAAATATTTGATGTTAGATGACTTACCTTTTAGGGGTACCTAAAATGATAGATTACATTTAGCACTGTGAAAGAGTAAAGCATTTTCCACTTTTCGAACTGAAGCAAATGTATATTTAAAACTGTCGCAGCAAAGAAAACCCACGCAACGAAACAAGAGGCAGACACATGGCATGGGAAAAATGGGCACAAAAGCCTCTTAAGCCAAATTTATTGCTGTTTGATGTTAGATCTAATAAAAAAACCACCCTTGTAATGTGAAATGCCACAGAAAATAGCAAACAATGGCATCATCCTGGGATTCAGTGTTTGCCATTTGATCAGCAGATGGTGGTGATATAATTTTCAAGGACACAGAAGGGACCGAAACCTCACAAAGTGAAGATTTACAAACTGCAGACTTCAGTATGTGCTCAGGTGATTTTTTTTTTCATCCATCAAAAAGTAGAGTTGCAATATTTCTGAAATATGCATTACAAGATTGTAGTGGAAGTCTGCTGAATATTTCATTTTCAATCATCTGAAATAGCAAAGTTACAAAAGAATGCCTTTAAGCTGAAAAATGTAGTTTTACAAGCAGAACAGCCCATTTTGGGAAATGACCAATGCTTTTCTTTCATTTTTACATTTCCAAGTGGACACTTTTAGCAGCTGGCTTTGAAGTTTTTATTTCTTAATGTTCTATAAGACCCTGTTTGCTGAATAATGCTTCCAGTTACTGGTCACATCATCTGAGGAGCACATATTTTCATGCTGACTGGCAGAATAGCTTTTCTTAAAGAAACTGTGGCTGCAGGCAACTTTACTGTTACTTTGGAAGCGACTATAGAAGGTTTTCGTGTCAGGTGTGCAATGAACGCATTTCAAAGCTGTCTAGGACTGAACAAACTGGTTAATTGTGATATTTGGGAAGAGCTGTTACCATGGTATTCAGGTCTGAATGTAACTCAAATACATTTTGTCTAAGTTTCAGCCACTGTTAAAAGAAGAGGTTTAACCACCTTCCTCTTGAGATGCCTCTTGCTCTGACCACAGAGGGGAATTTAGATACTTGGCTTTGAACAGAAAAATCTAGAAACTTATAGAAAAATGAAACCAGGTGAGATGAATCACATGCTACATACAGAAATCATTAATGGTATAACCACTTTGGCTTGGGTTCAGAAACACCTTTTTGTGACCAGTGTGACACCCATTAAGTCCTTTTTCTTGGTGGAGAACTAGTGACGCAGTGCAAGCACTGATGTAGACAAAGTATCACACTTAGAAAAGCTGGGAAGGTTCAAGAAATCAGATGCAAGAAGATAAGAGTGAAATTTTTGGGTCTCTTTTATCTCATTCAGGCACCATCCTGAGATGTTTTACATCAGTGACTCAGATTCTCAGCCACAGCCTCTTGAGGCACATTGACCCCCAGCTCTTGCAGAGAAAGGTCCTGAAAAACAGGAGCTCCATGATTGTGATAGACAAATCCTAGCACTGACTTTAAAACTTAGCCTCACTTAAACTGAAATGTGCTTGCTGCTCAGACATTTTTGTGAGACTGAATTTTGGCAAATCCCAATAGTTACATTGCCTATCTTTTGCAACCACAGATGTTGCCTTTAGCAAAGAACTACTTTTGTTTTTTGTTTTTTTTTTGGTAAATCTATAATTCTAGGGCTTGATCCTCCATTAAGTACCACATCAATGAGCTCAACATTGTAATTATGTCATCTGCAAGAACTCCCATTCATTTTACTGCTTTCCTACTGATTTCTTTCTATATTTTTACACATACCCTTGTGCTTTATTAGAAGCAGAAGTGAGCAGGGACTTCTTAATTTACCTTCTCTGTGACATTCATTACCCTGTATGGTTCTGTAACATCCTGTATTAATCACCTCAAAACCGAACATTCTTTCCATGGCTTCAAGAACTTCATGAAGCTTCTTTGGATCCCTTCCATTTCTGCTATATATTTTTGAGGTGAGATAATGGAGAAGGAACAGTGTTATATAAGTTAATCCAGGAAAGTATGTGATGATATTGTTGTAGTTTCGAGTTTGGTTTCTAGACCTTCTTTAAAGGTCTTTATGTTTTGTTTGCTTAATTGCAGCTACATGAAGAATAATCTATAAGGACTTCAAGGACCTTTTTCTGTAATGATTTGAGTTGTGCTCTAACTAGGGCCAAGTGGGATGTTTGCCACTACAGTCGTGATTTTTAATCTTTGTCTCCACGGTTAAATGTTCATCTGCTGTTATGCCACACTTACCTTTAGTATATAAAAAAATCTATTTCAGTTCAAGCATAAATTGAGTTAATGTAAGTAAAAAAAAAACATATTGTCTGCAGAAGAGAACCCTGAATAAACATGAATAAAGTAGAAGTCAGCTCTCTCCACTAAACACCATCAACTAGACCTAAATCACCACTGACAAATGCATTGCTCAATGTTTTTCAAAACTCCAATTCAGAATGCTGCAACATTTTTGCCAAGGCTTTCCCCGTGTTTGAGCTCTGTCAGTACTAAGGCACAAGCTGAAGATCACTGGTCCCTGATCCAACAAAATAAGTAGGTATTTCTATTGCCCTTTATAACACCCATTGAGCTCTTGAAGGCCGTATTCTTCCAGTCTGCTCTTTTTCTTGAACAAAACAATTATTCTCCCAGTCTTTCATCACAGGAAAACTTGGTAGTTGATCACAGTGGCCCAGGTGATCTTGAAAATTGTAACAAGTAAACATCTATCTGATCTCTACTAACTCAGAAGATTTCTGTGCTGTAGAAAATGTTCCTGCTTCATGCAGAACACTGACAACTTACAGTCATGCTGCTTTAAAATAAACGTACCTAGAAATGTTTATGCCATAAGCAAGTAGAGAGCAAGGTTTTAAAATGCATGTCATCCTGGGGATATGCTCTTATACTGAATCCAGAAAATTAAGCTGCCTGATCCTGTTTTTTTTTCCCTTCTTAATACAGAACATGAGATTTTGAGGGAGAAAGTGCATTGTCTTAAAGTCTAGGAACCTTCAAACTTAGGGAATACCTACAAATTCTGTGCTTATGGTGAGGAACTCACAAACATAAGGACCTAAAGAAACAATAGTTTTATTACTGATTTTCTCAATTTTCTGTAATCTGTGATGTGAAAAAAAAATTTCCTTGGTTTTAGAAAAAGTGAATATTCTTGCTGATTTGAGAACTCAGTTGTGCAGCTGAATATGGAAACCACAAATAGCTGATAGGGTGAGAAAATATCTCCCATCATTGCCTTCAGGATTTCATTGCAGGGAAAAGAAAGGTCCTCTTAGTTCCTGAGGTAGTTAAAGCAATTTGATAAAGAAAATATACATGAGACAGTCACAATAGTAGTCTAAAAGACACAGCAGTATTGAAATACTATTTTCATATTGAAGACTCTCAGTGCTTCTGCTGATTAAGGGTCATAGATCCATAGTTATTTGCAGTTACATAAGAAAATGCACAATGACTGCCAGCAGCTCAATTAGTAATCCAGCCTTTGTGCTTTTATGTGTCTCCTAATTACAGTAAAAGGCAAATATTCACACATGACATAGGATAGGAAATAAGACTCTAACTGGTTTTATTCAGGTCGATCATATTAGCTAAAATATTTTCTTATACATAAGGAAAAACTGAGATTCAGAAAAGATAGACCCTCCAGTGGGTTTCATTTTTTTAATGGTAATATCATCTCTGTGTAAAGACTATCTTGCTTGGCCTTCTTACTAATTTAATAGTAAAAAAAAGGTTAAATTATCTCTATTTTCACTAGTAAAAATTTAATATTCAATATGTTGCAATAAAAGCCAACATTTCTCCATTTAATCTTAGGCTACTCTTTGCAGAGAAGAGGGAATATATATAGAGAACGTAGGAAATATAACTAGCTTTAACTAACACCTGTGACTGAAGGGGAAGGAAGGCTGCCTTCAGATGACTGCACAAAAGAAATCATGCAAGTCACACCATGAGAAAGAGATGTAGAGAATTATGTATTACTATGGGAAATATCAGTGTGTGTGGCAGACAGAGACCTGGAGTGGTATTTGCTCTGTAATGGGGAACACAGTGAGGAGGGAGGAAAAGCTGTCAGGTTCCCTTATGATGTTGTCCTTTCCACTCATGGTGAAAACACTGCTGATACTGTAAAGTAAGTTTATGGTAGTGTAAAAATTAAATATATAAGCTGAGCTTATATGTAAACAGGGCTGATACCACCGTTTCTACTGAAGGAAGGACCCCAGATAATAAGTCCCATGTCTCAGTTCTCTCTGTTGCTCACAGGTTTTTGACCAGCATCAGGATTTACTGTTTGAAACACATCCCTAATTTAAATCCTGCCCCTGGGAGTCTGTGAGCTCAGCACCTGCCCTTGAAAAAGAAAACAAGCCCTTGATTTCTTCTAAACTGTTCAGACATTATATGAGCAGGCAGAAAAGTTCATCCTCAGGACACAGAGCTCTTGGCACACGTTTGCTCCATAGGGCAGCTCCTGAAGCAAGGGATCCATTTTAGTACAGTTTTGAAGAAGGGAACGAGCAAATCCTATGCAGTTTCCTTCTGCTGCCATAAACTGGAAGATTTGTCCCAACAGGAACCTCCTGTCAATAATGTTTATACTGATTCTTCTTGTTATTCCACATTAAAGGCTTCACCTGAGATGAGACCCCCTGTGTAGAAACTGTACAAATAGGACAGATGGACAAAGGTCTCCTGCTGATGGACACAGCAGCACAGGATCATGGCTTCTGCATGGAGTGAAATACTCATTGGCCTGGGGTCATGATAACCTCAGGCTTACCTGTCACCTTTTAGACACCCTGAAAATTCAGTCTTACAAAGGAAAAATTGCTTCCCCACTACCCTATAACTGAGATTTTATAAAAGTCATGGTACCATGACATTAACTCCACAGACAGGGAACTGGAACACAGGAAGATTTATTAATTTGCCTAAGGCTGCAGAACGAGTGCATGGCAAAGGAGTGCAATTCCTGGAGTTAATTTAAAACAGCAAATAAATTCTCTGGCCCCATGGTAGGAAGCACAGTGAAGTTTCATATGGGCTGAACTCTCTTGTCCCAGAGAACAGGGCTCAAAACTGAGCACAGGATTTGAGGTGCAGTCACACCAGTGCCCAGGACAGGGGGACAATCAATGCCCTGGTCCTGCTAACCATGGTATTGCTGGTACAGGCCAGGATACCATTGACCTTCTTGGCGCCCTGAGGACATGCTGGCTCATGTTCAGCTTCTGTCAACCAGCACCCCCAGGTCTTTTTCCTCTGGGCCATTTTCCAGCCACTCCTCCCCCAGCCTGGAGCTCTCATGGGGTTGCTGTGGCCAAAGTGCAGGACTGAGCACTTGGTGTTGTTAAACCTCAACCCGTTGGTCTCAGCCCATCTCTCCAGACTGTCCAGATCCCTCTGCAGAGCCCTCCTGCCCTCCAACAGGTCAGCACTCCCATCCAACTTGGTGTCATCTTCAAACGGACTGCAGATGCTCTTGATCCCCTTGTTCAGATCATCAATAAAGATAATAAACAGGACTCACTCCAAAACTGAGCCCTGGGGAGCACCACTGATGACCAGCTGGATGTGACTCCATTGCCCAGCACTCCTGGGCCCAGAGATAAGTCAGCTTTTCACCCAGTGAACAGTGCAAACATCCAAGATGTGGACAGCCAGTTTCTCCAGGAGAATGGTGGAAAATGGTGTTGAAATCTCTCCTAAAGTCTAAGTAGATCAGATCCACAGCCCTTCCCTCAATTCACCAAGACAGACACCCTGTCAAAGAAGGATGTCAGGTTGGTCAGGCAGGACCTGCCTGTCACAAACCCAGGCTGGCTGGCCCTGATGACCTGCTTGTCCAGTAAGTGCTGTGTGATGGCACTCAAGGTGGTGTGCCCCATGACCTTCCCAGGGAACAGCCTGCTGCTGTACCATTAAGATTTTCTGAACAGGCCAAACGCTGCTGTCTGCAACTCCAGGGCAGAAGTTCTGCTGGCACCCCTCCTTATTTCTCCAGGAGTCTGAAACCATCATTTTGTGATCACTGTACCCAACAAGACCCCACATACAAGTCCTTCTCTGGTTGCAAACAGCAGATCCAGCAAGTGCCAGGGAGTTTTCTTCCACACACTCCAGGAACCTTCCAGACTGTTTCCTCTTTGCTGTGTTGCATTTCCAGCAGACATCTGGAGGTGAAGTCCTCCATGGGAACAAGAAGAGGTTTAGGAGAAATCCTAAGCATATTCATCTCCATTTTTCATCCAGTAGCATGCTATACTGCTAGACCAGGAAAACTTAATTTGAATCATAACTCTCTCATTTAGTCAAATTTCTTGTCTGAGGAATGGAACAAAACTTGGAAGGGCTACTTGCACATTCAAACCCCACAGTAGTGCCATAAAGTCTTAGCTGACAAAACCTGAAGCTAATGACTTGATTAATGTTGTTATCAGAGTTGGTTTGCCCTTAGAAAATTCAACTGATCAGGGCACTAATTTTATGTCTTTTCTGCTAAATGAGGTGTGCAAGCAGTTAAAAATTCCCCCTTCACAGACTTCTGTATCAGCCAGAAACAGATGGGCTTGTAGAATACTTTAATCAAACACTTAAGCAGATGCTAAGAAAATTCATCAGCACTGAACCGAAACATTGGGATAAATTGTTACCTTTTGTTTAGTTTGTCTATTGGGAGGTCTCTTAATCATCAATTGGATGCTCCCTATACCTTTCCAGAACTGCTCAAGAGGCAGACACTCTGAATTTGTGTTGTTTGAAAATTATCCAACATTTGGCAACATCGCATTTTCACCCAGATAACATCCTTTATAATTATATTGTTCAGATATGCAAATTGAGGCCCTGATCCTGCAGCTAGATCAACACAACTGGAAAGATAAAACATATACATGAATGACAGCAAGTCAGCTTTCAAAACTGGCAATCTTTGCAAAATGCTGAGGCTGGAAATGGATGAGGCTGAACAATTCCAAAACAAAAGCAATGATACTGAGACAGAGGTAATTATTAGTCTGGTTTGTGCTCCTCTCAATTGACAGCCCATTCCCTGACACAATTTAGAGCAGAGTTAGGACAGAAAGAGACAGATTTTCCCATGCATCACTATCATGTGAGTTCATTTCCCAGATCTGAAAATTTTTCAGTGGATCTGGGGTAAGTAATTCATGGATAACTCAACAGAGAACAAGGCATTTTTATGTTCCATGTTGCTGGTTTAGTATTAGGCATGTGGGCCTGAGTGGACCTCACAGAGACACACTCAGACTGCATATACTGCTGGAAACATAAAGTCTTGTGACACAACGTTTTCGGTGCCTCTGGTTCTTTCTTGCACCTCTGTCTATCTGGAATGTCAGTCCACTGACCTGAAATATTAAGCAGAAAACTAGTTCTACTCTGCTGCAATGGCAAACAAAACAGAAAATAAAACTAAATCTTTAATCTCTTTAATTTTCAGTAATACATTATATCTACCCATACACTGTGAGGAAATTTAGCTGATGATGAAAATGTCTGTACAAATACTAATGAAACAGTATCAAGTAAAAGTATATATGTATGAGCACACACACACACACACATATGGTTTTTAAGAGCCCCAGTTCTGCTGAAAATTATAGGAATGTACAAAACTGTGAAATTTGGCTTTGTGAATTCTCCAAGTGTATATTAACTTAGAGTAATGTGATGAACAGCTGAAATTATTCTTTGCTTACAAAAGGCTGTTGGCAAAGCTCTTAAAAATGTTGGTCACAGTCAAAATTTTATAAGGATCATTTTTGTGACCAAAGAAGGAAATTTATTCTATATTGCTTCAAGAAGAAGCTTTTCAACTTCCATTCTTTCCCCAAAGAGTAAACCTGCCAACTTTTTTCTTTTCCAAACATCACATTTTTTAATTATTTTTAGAATTTACATCTTGTTAAGTTTGGTTCCAAAAATGTCATACAGAAATTAGAAGAAATAAGAAGTTCCTCGCTGTTCTATTGTGGTAAAATGCTGCAAAAGACAGGGAACCAAATGAAGGAAAAGAAAGAGGAATAACTGCTCATTCAGAAAATATTGATAAATGATTCATGTATACTTCAGGTTACCATGAGATTTTGGGTTTTGGCACTGAGCTAAAACTAAGTGGAAACTAAAAGCAAAGTAAATGTCGTGCAAGAGGGGGTCATCAGGTTAATAGATCTGAAGCCAAGTTTGAAAGAAAATTTGGCACCCTTCAAAGTACACTGGTAGTGAAAGAGTGAAAAAAAATTTTAAAAAATAATACATTTGAAATACCTTTCAGAACATTTAAAAGCCAACATCCTTCAGATTCAACTATTTTCTTCTTCTCTTATTTTGTAATTCTGTGAAAGACATATGCTGTATTGAAAATATCCATTCTCTTTCATTCCTCTTTCTGTGTGTTTCTCTTCTTGAGATTTTCCTGTCCTCAGTACTTTGAAATGCAAGATTCCTGAGATTTCAGAAGCTAAGTATTTGAACTCACTTTACAAGATCACAGGAGCTTCTTCTTTTTTCATTCTCTCCTCACTTCATTCTATTATTTGGTGCTATCAGGTTGAATGGAATTTTAGGGTGGGGGGTGTTGATAGTTGAGAAGAAAAAGTAGACAGAAAAAAATTAGAGAATTTTATAAAATCTTGTATTTAACAGAATTGTGGCTACTTCAAAAAGGTTGCATAAGAACCTGTGAGTTCTATTATCTTTGCTACTTACTAAGGAATGAAATGACTCCAAGGACTTTGGAGCAGCTCTACATCCCGCTGTGAGGAGCTTAGTGCAGCTCTTAGCAGTGCAGCCCAGAGAGGAGCTCTTTGCAGCTCACTGCTGCCCTAAGCCAGGTGATATCCTGCTTTGAGAGACAGCTCCACAGCCTAATTCAGTTCTCCTTCTCTCTAATCAAGGAAAAGTTAACAGAACTGCAGCTCTGCATTTCCCTGGAGGAGATGTGGACATGGATCCTGAACGGTGTGGTGCAGTGACTCAGAATGGTTCTTCTGCAGCCTCCAAGGGACCTGTTTGTGAAAATGGATGTCTTTAATCAGTCTCATCCTGTAACTGCATGATCCAGAAAAACTCAAAGAAATAGAGAAATAAATGATCAATTACCAGATAAATTCAGTCCCTTGAACTACATGCAAACCACTTATCAAGTCAGATCCTATAATGTTTTTGTTACATTCAGAAATATGATGTTGGTGGGAAAAGATTTGGATATGAAGGTGTCTCAGGAAATATTTGTTGTGACCTAAACATATTTTGTCATTGAGCTGTAAAATGCAGATCTGGAAAAGATTATTTGGTTACATCAGGTGAACTAAGTGTTGACCACACAGTAGAACAGTGACCTCACTGTCATTCTGCCATCAGAATGGTTTGTTTGCTTGGTCTTGGGTGTTAACCTTTCCTTTTGTCCATTTTATGCAAAATTATTCTTGCATGAAGTATGAGGAACAATGTCCACCAATATTAAACTGGCAAAGAACTAAAAAACATAGGAGATATCCTTTTTGTAACAGTGCTCAGTCCAATACAAGGAATGAGAAACAAAGTCTTAGCTGTCACCCAGCAGTTCTTGACAGCTCCCAAACCTTCCATCACTCAGGGCTAATCCAGCTATTTCCACATGGCATAAATTAGGGCACAGGGTAGTAGGTAGTTGTATACTCATCCATCCATCCTTATCCCACTGCATTCTTAGTCCAGGATTGGATCATGAGGGAGGCAGAGGAAGTTCTTCATGCATCTTCTGAAACAGAATTATATTTTGTGTTATATTATCAGGGAGAAATCAGAAGTGTTCCTTGACTGTATGTGAGTTGAATCTGGAAGCCAGATACATTCAATCCAGAAGTTATTTGTACTCTTTATCAGAGTAGGTAAATAACCATCCATCAACACAATTTACCTCAGGGTCAGGATAGCTTCTCTACTGCTCATCATTGTCACACAGATGAATTTCTAAATTAAGCTCCAGATACTGTTGTTCAAAGATATTTCTTTTTTACTCTACAGGGAATTGTCTGGGCAATGTTATGCTGCAGGTGAAAGGATGAACAATGACAAGAGTCCCTTATAGCAGCCTGTTAAGTTCATCCAAGATAAAAACTGTCATCAGGTGTACTGAAAAGCTTGGATTTGGATGTAAGTAAAGTCACACATTTATATTTTAAATTTTTGTCCTGTTTGTGTCTTTCCTCCTTTAATGGGAGAGTTCAGCATAGCTGGGTTTATTACTCCTTCTCCATGTCATATACTTGTTTACATGAGATGTTGTTGCCTTCATGCTGAATTATCCAGTTGGACTTCTCAGGCAACCAACTCTCACAATGGTTAACTTCCAAAATGCACAATTCAGCAAGCAAATGACAAAACCAGAAAGAAAACCCTAAGTACTTGACTCCTTACTTTAACTGCACATCAGAGACTCTAATTTTAAATACCTGGAAAAGTTATCTTCACTGTTCAGCTTAAGTGTTGCATCCAGATTAATATCTAATTTAAGAGCAACTATCATTTTCCCCTCTGTTGAAATTATATTTCATAGTAACAGCCTGTAAAGTAGCTAAAAATATCCTTGTGCAATAAATGTTTGCAGATATGAATCCCATTATAGTTTACTGTGATTAAAACATGAAATAGGACTTAGTCTGTGAGACTTTTGCTGTAATTTGAAACAGAGAGACCTACCAACAATTAATGGTATTTATGACCCTTTTACCTCCAGATTTCAAAGCATGGTGGGGGATAGTTATTATAAGAGATACTCTGAAGATGTCAGATGTCAGGTGTGTTGTTATCCTCCTTACCTCTGGTTTGTGTTTCATTAACTGTTCTCACCAACACACTAGCAAAGAAGGGGCTCAGATAATCAGTGGATGCTGATGTGTTTTCAAGAGAAGAAAAAACACAAGGATATCTGTCCTTCACAAGTTATCTGTATTATTGTTTTCCTGCAGCAGTATATATACAAGAAGATTAATTGTAATGGTTAAATTATAAAGACTGCATCATGTACCAGACTCCTATAAATCAGATTTCTTGGTTTAGATTTTTTTAGTTGTTTGGGTTTTAGGCTTGTTTTCTGTTTTGTGGTCTGTTTGTGGTTTTTTTGTTTGTTTGTTTGTGTGGTTTTTTGTTTTTTTGGGGTTTTTTTTGTTTTTTGGTTTTGGTTTTTTTAATACCCCTCTTTCCTCCCACCTTTTTTTTTTTTTTAAGAAAAAAACCCTATATGCATACCTCAAAGAAGAATCCAAAGGATGTGTGTCAGGGTGTGTAGGGTGTGTTCTCAGGAGAACCCTGAAGCACACCCATCAATCTGTATCTATGCCAGTCTGTAATCAGCTCTAAAACAGACTATACAGGGAAGATCCTTCTCTGACTAAGCCATTCTTAAACACTCACAGAGAAGCCTAATCAAAAGCTAACACAGCTTTCTTCCATAGATGTTCTGAGATATAAACTGATTTTGTTATTCGTCTCTGCAGCTTGTACTTTGCACTGAGATGAACTAGAAAACCTCTCACAGACAAACAATTAAATATGATTATCCTAAAATATTGATTAATGCCTTTCAGATTTGTCATTTGACTGTGATTGTGGAAATTTGTGTCTTGGTTAACAGGTCCATATTTGTTATTTGGAGAAACAAACCTTATTTTCAGGTGTAAGTGTTCAGTTGTTTTGCCAAGCAGATGTACCTGAACTGGCTTTTGTCTGTCCTTTCCCACAGCGCTGGTGCTAAGTGGATATGAGCTTTATGGGGTGGAAACAAAAGAGAAAAACACAAAAAGATAACTCTTCCTAGCAACACAGTCACCCCACAGAGCAGCTCCTTGCACAGTGGGATACATGCCATGATTCCAACTCCCTTGAAGATGCTGGGAGTTTTTCAGCCCCTGCCAGACAGCATTGGCATGAGCCCAAAGGCCCACAGTTGTGGTATTTAAAAATACTTTGAATGAGTAGAAGATTATGGCAAGAGGTTTTTTAGACTCAGACTAACCAAGAAGCTGTGATAAGGGAGTCAGTTATCCCTCTGATCCAAATACATGTGCTCAGGGAAAAGAGAGACACACAAATGGCAAAATGGGAAAGTTTTAGGGTCACTCTGCAGTGTCTCATGGAGAACTCCAATTAACAGCAGCACTTACCTGTGACTCTCACTTATTTTATTCATTGCATAAACTGATACCAGCATCTTTATGCAATGTTCAAACATAAGTCAAAGTTATTTGTCATTTAAATATAGATGGGTTGAACTGAAGAGATTGAGTTTAAATACATTTTTAAATGAAGCTAATATGATTTTTAAATAATTTGCAATAATGCTGAATTTCTTGAAAAAGTATATTAACATAAAATATTTCCATCTCAATGAAATTGTTTATTCCAAAGGACAATGGTACAGCTAAAGGAAAGTAAACAAGAATTTATCATCTCAAAGGTGACAATATGTGGCATTTAGGGACACAGTTTAGTTGTGGACTTTGTAGTGTTGGGTTAATGGTTCGATCTGATGATTTAAAAGATCTATCCTTACCTAAATAATTCTATGATTTTATAATTTTGGACAAGTAAAACACTCCAGTGAGAGAATGCAGAGTATTACACTCTCTTTCTTCCAAACACAGTGCTCTGGGAAATTTGTTAATGTATTCTTCAGCTTTATTTCTCTCACCTTACTCTCCTTCAAGGCTTTCTCAAAGGTGATAAAATCACAGTGACATTAGTGTTTACTGCAATGGACACCCACACAGAACAAAAGTGCTCCAGGTTCTCCGGGTATTGCTCATCAGTACATATACCTTCAAAATGAGAAGAGGAAAGGGCCTCTACAAGCAAAAGGAAAAATTCTCAGTCATTTAAGTGTCTCTGCTCATCATGATAGCAAGAAAAATAGCTACATCTACCAACTTTGAATATATGGTCATTAGAAACAGGTGAACTGTATTTTGATGGATAGATTTATTTTAGGGTAGCTAGCCAAGAATTCAAAATGCTACAAGATCAAGCTGATGTTTTCATGTGCCAATTTTGGCTGCAGAATATCAGAATCTGGGAAGTTTTATATGGGATTTGTTGGTTGTTTTGTTTTCTCAAGAGGACCTCTTGCAACTAAACTGAAATCTGTTTTGGTAGACAGTCTGAATTATTTGTAAAATATAAATAATGTATAGTTATTGTCTTTTATTTCTGATAACCTTCTATCTAAGCATTTGCAGAGGACAGTGATCAATAGGCATGATGCTTATTAGGACTACAGTTGCTACCAGGTCATATCTTGTTCTGTACAAAAAAAGTCCATGAAAGTCTAGTGTGAGAGTAAGCAAAATGCTTTGGTAAGGTAGATTCACTCCATTCCCACAGAAACAACTAAATTTTATTATAAATTAATTAGTTCCAATCTGAGATGCATTGAATGATTTTAGAATGCATTGCTCTGTAGTTCCTTGTGCTATCAGATCCACTGTGAAAAAGACAGTGTGTAGGCAGAAAACTCTGGAATGAAGCAGAGTTTTTGTTATAAATCTCATGATTAAACTAGGGAATATATCTGCCATTTATCACTTCATTGACACGTTGAAGAGAATATCTGCAAAAACTGCTCTTGACAATATATCCGTTTATGTTACTGGCTCATTCACACCCTGCCACGTTCAATACTGTAGTTTTAGAAGTCCAGGGTGCCAGAAGCAGATAAACAAACTCCACACTGAACATATGCACCCTTGTTTATTTGCTTACAAACAAGAGCCTATTATTAAATGCAGAGCTTGTATCAGTGCAAAAAGTGAAAGTGAATAATCTGAGATGGAGAAGAAAAAGAATTCTGAAAGTTAGTCTCTATGGCAACGCTGACATGGACAACATGCTACAAAAACGAATAGCTTCTCTACTCCTTTATGGTAGGAGGCACAGGAAGGGAGAACATTGGTTGGCATAAACATGGACAAACAGCCACAGCCTAGTTGATCAAATATGCTTTGATATCATACACAGGTCTGTCAAGCTCAGGTGTCTGAGTGTGTTAAGATGTGAGTAAGCAGTACTCAGTTGAGCAGGTTACAGATTCTGTGCATTACCCTCTCTAGGACTATAAATCAGTTTATACACTCAAATACAACCCAATTCAGTACATTTACTATGCAATTCCTACACTGGTTTTACTTCAATTTTAAGAGTTGTTCCTGCAATCACATATAGAATTTGCTCTTTTAATCTCATTTATTTCATTCCTCAGGAGGATTCCTTTGTGGAAATAAACACTAAGAAATTATTTGAAAGGGGTTTACCTGCATGTAATTACTTCCCGTATCTGAGGTGAGTTGCAATGTAAAACAGCAATACAAACCTGTTTACCAGGTATTTTAATCAAAATCTTGCAACACTTGCCTCCAGCAAGAAAACTGTCACCATGGTTCCAAAGTTCTGTTAATGTTCCTAGAGAGAGAATTCAACATGTATAGTGTAAGAAAGACCTGAAAATATTTAAGACATGTGATAAAAAGCATCTGAATGCCAATAATGTTACAACTGTAATTTTGAGGCACACTACATAAGTATTGTCACCTTGCTTAAATCTTCCCTCAGAAGTTTCTCTATATATGCCATGAGGGCATTTCCAGAATTATACTTTTAAAACATCTTGCTTTCAAATTGCCTGGTTCTTGCCAAAGATCATCCTTTTACGTGGGATTTTAAAGCCTATTTATTGGCCAGCATATGTTGTATTCCAGGATGTTATAATCCTACGTAAATCTGGGAATACTTTGACCTTGAAACTTTTGAGGAAACCTCACAGTTTGTATTAGAAGGTCTTGATAACAAGTCACAGATGTGACACCAATTTGCACAAGCTTTGCCTGTTTTAACTAACCCATTTATGAGTTACATGCAAATCTTCCTATCATATCATCCCTCTTCCTAAGGCACCTTTGCTCTCAGAACCAAAGCAGCTGCACTTAAACCCTTCCAACAGTCTTGTCTCCCAGTAGAATCTCAACTCTGCAGAATTTTATCATAACTGTTTAACTTGACACTAGTGAAAAACTAAGTAAGTCAACAGTAAAATGAAGACCTTTAGAGTTGTGAAACATCGTACCTGAGACAGTTATACCTCCTTTAAAAGATTATTTCTGCAAGATTAAACTAAGGCTACTGAAGTACAGCCATGCTGAAATTTGACTTTTTGGTTTGAGTTGATGTGGGAGAACATTATGCTGGTTTAAAGGTAAACTGGCAGGAGAAATGAATCCAATTCAAAATGAGATTACAAATCAGAATAACAATAAAAAGATCACAATAAATACACTGATACAGAAGGAAAATTTGTTTGTGCCACAAAAATCCAGATTTGCTGCCCAGTACAGTGGGGCACAAGTAGGATGGAGCTCACAAGCCCCTGTGCTGAGCACCATGTGGCCCCCTTGAGTTCAAAGTAAAAAGAAAGAGGAAACCTGGTGGTGAAGATGATGGTTGTAGTCCTATTGAGGCTCTGATCCTCCTCTGGATCTGACCAGTGGTCCCAGTCCCAAAACCCCAAGCTTATCATATGCTTGGGCTCAGATGGGAACACCCAGTTCGTCCCCCAGGGTGGGGAGTTTCACAAGGGGTGATTTACTCTGTGAGGTCAATCATGGCATATTTTTGGCATCCCTGATGGCCCCAAAACAGACATGACTCCTCAGGTGGGTGTGAAGGTTCTGGTGGCTCCCCAGACGGAAGTTATCACACCTCAGTCACAGGTGTGAAGACAGGAAAACTTCCTTATCCCACAGGAGTTCCTAAACACCCAGTTTGTAGCCTGAGGGGTCATGTGTGCCCTGGGCAGCTGCTGCCAATGGTCCATTGTGAGAAGTTCTTGAGAAAATGGCATAGAGCGTTTAGAATTCACACTGACACAGTGACAAACCGGTCCTGGCTACTATAACCAGGACAACACACAACCTACATGGATTTCAAGAACGATGCAGTCTCCCTGGACTCCGGTGGGACCACCAAGCTGCAGACTTTTGCTATTCTGGTTTAAGAGCTGTATGTTGCAGTGTCTTTTCATCCTACAGATTTTGGGTTAGAAAAGCACTGTTGTTATCCCTTGTCCCTTTTCCCCCATGCAGCTGCATTTCCCTGGTTACACTTTCCCTGCAGTGTAGTCACTCCAGTTTTCCACACCCCACATGGCTACCAGGTCCTGGCATTTGCCCTGACCTGAGTTCCAGCCCCCTCCTCGACTCTGGTTTTCTGATTGCAGTGGCATGATAGGTCTGATCTCTCCAACCTGACTCTGCCTAATGTCCTTGAAAACCTTATTTAACCCCCCTGCTTTTGCTTAATAAACAGCTTTATGCAGCACAAAACAAATGTGTGCAGAAAGTCTCATTTACAGTCACCGCTGGCAATTCTGGTGCCCAGGGTAGGGCTCAGGGTGAAAACCTCTGCTCCGCAGTGGTTTCTCTCAGGGTTCGTTCAGGCTCAGACCATGGAGTGGTTTTTGGCTCTCCACTGAAGTCTGTGACACAGCCCAGCAGTTGGATGTCTCAACCTGCCTGCTGGATGGAGCAGCTGTGAAAAAGTGTGTTATACCATGAGTTTCCTTTACTTAAAAACCATGGGCAGCTCCCCGCCTAAGCAGGAAAGGAAGAGCTATAAGAGTTTGAAAAACCTAATTCACTTCCATGGTCATCCAATTGATAAGGCCTCCCTTAAAGCCCTAGTAAAATGGATTTCTGGAAATAATAATTTCCTCCCTTTTAATATTATGTACACTGAATGGGATAAATTAGGACTTAAATTGTGGCAAGCCACCCAAAACCAAGATCCTTTGGCATCACAAGCGGTGAGTTCACGGCAATTAATTTTGGGAGTTCTGTCTAAATTGGAGAGGAGAAACTCAGTTATTTTTGAGGAAGGAAAAGTCAGGGACAGCGGTCGAAGAGTGTGATCAGTGCCAGGACAAGACAAGTGTCAGAAAGAGGGCAAGAACCCCCAATTTTAAATCTGCTTGTGTATTCACCACGAGGCCAAGATGGCATTTCTTCTTCTCCCTCACAAAGACAAGATGGCCATTCCCAGCCTAGTAGCCCTTCTGGGCGCCAGAATTGCCTCACATACTTGATTTGTGGTGCAAAATGCTCCTTATTAAGCAAAAGCAAGGGGTTTAAATAAGGTTTTCCAGGCCAGTTGGGCAGGGTCAGGGTGAAGAGATCAGATCTCTCATGCCACTGCAATCAGGAAACCAGAGTCAGCTGGAACTCAGCTCAGGGGAAATGCTGGGATATGGATGCCACATGGGG
Source organism: Formicarius rufipectus (assembly GCA_013399695.1). Taxonomy (NCBI): domain Eukaryota; kingdom Metazoa; phylum Chordata; class Aves; order Passeriformes; family Formicariidae; genus Formicarius; species Formicarius rufipectus. The sequence continues at coordinate 362,403 of VXAU01002298.1, read as the reverse complement.
TGTGGAAAACTGGAGGGACTACACTGCAGGGAAAGCATAACCAGGGAAATGCAGCTGCATGGGGGAGAAGGGAAGGGGGATAACAACAGTGCTTTTTTAACCCAAGGTCTGTATGATGAAAACACACCACAACACACAGCTCTTAAACTGGAATAGCAAAGGTGTGTGAGTTTGGCTTGGCTCCCCACCAAACACAGCTGTGAGTTGGTAAGCTTCTTCAACTCTCCTCCTGAAAAGGGGAAAAAAAAGTAACAAAAAGGAAAATTGTAGCATATTGTCGTGGTTTCACCCACTGTCCACCCAAAACCTCCAGGCTTCCCCCCCCACCCCTTTCCTTCCATGAGGGAAAGGGGAAAAAGGAAAGAAAAAAAAACAGCTGAGAGATAATGGCAAAACAAACTCAGAGTAGCTAAATACTTAAATTTATTACTAACAAGATAAGAACTAAAACTAAAAGGTAAGAAATAAATGAGTCTTAAGAACACTTCTCCCACTCCTCCCTCCCTCCAACAGTTCGAGAGAGCAGGGAATGAGAGTTTCACAGGTGGTGGTCATGCTGCTGGCATTGGTCTTGTCCTGTGGGTCACTCCATGGGGTTTCTGTGGGCTGCAGTTGGGACACCGTGCTCCACCACGGTTTGCAGGGGGGCCATGAAGCTCTTAATCTTTCCCCTGCTCCTGTGGGGTCCCTCCCATGGGAGACAGTCCTCAAACTTCTCCATCAGTTTGCAGGGGGGCCTTAATCAGCTCTTAATCTTTTCCCCTGCTCCTGTGGGGTCCCTCCCATGGGAGATAGTCCTCAAACTTCTCCATCATGAGTCCACCCCCCGGGCAACACTCCTACCGGGAAAAAACCTATTCCAGGTGCGTCTCCTTCTCCAGGAGTCATGGCTGCAAGTCTCTTCCAGGATCTCGCTCCATCCTGGGTCTTCCCCAGGGCAACAGCTCCTTCAGGGGCTTCACCTGCTCCTCCAGGGATGCAAGGGGTCTGCTTCAGGCAGTCACCTGCTCCTCCAGGGATGCAAGGGGTCTGCTTCAGGCAGTCACCTGCTCCTCCAGGGATGCAAGGGGTCTGCTTCAGGCAGTCACCTGCTCCTCCAGGGATGCAAGGGGTCTGCTTCAGGCAGTCACCTGCTCCTCCAGGGATGCAAGGGGTCTGCTTCAGGCAGTCACCTGCTCCTCCAGGGATGCAAGGGGTCTGCTTCAGGCAGTCACCTGCTCCTCCAGGGATGCAAGGGGTCTGCTTCAGGCAGTCACCTGCTCCTCCAGGGATGCAAGGGGTCTGCTTCAGGCAGTCACCTGCTCCTCCAGGGATGCAAGGGGTCTGCTTCAGGCAGTCACCTGCTCCTCCAGGGATGCAAGGGGTCTGCTTCAGGCAGTCACCTGCTCCTCCAGGGATGCAAGGGGTCTGCTTCAGGCAGTCACCTGCTCCTCCAGGGATGCAAGGGGTCTGCTTCAGGCAGTCACCTGCTCCTCCAGGGATGCAAGGGGTCTGCTTCAGGCAGTCACCTGCTCCTCCAGGGATGCAAGGGGTCTGCTTCAGGCAGTCACCTGCTCCTCCAGGGATGCAAGGGGTCTGCTTCAGGGGCTGCAGGGGTCTCCTTCAGGGGGTCTCCAAACCCCAATAGATCTCCACGGGCTTGGGGGGAGGGGGGGAAATAGCTTTCAGTCCTTCCACCCCCCTCCCCCTGCTCCAGCATGGTTCTTCCTTCGCCGCCTCCTGCTCTTCTTCTTCTTCTGACCTTGGTCTCTGTCTGCCTTGTTATCTCAAAGCTGGAATTTTCAACTGCGCAAACACTCCAATTCTTGCATATGTATCGCAGAGGCGTAACTATAATTTTAATTAGCTCAACAGGACAGGAGAAACTTCTAGCAGCTTCTACTAAAGTACTTCTACTTTTCTACTAAAATTCAGCTATGGAAACCCATGACACATATGTATATATTTTCACCTATTTCATGTATATACAATTAAACACTATGTACATATGAAAAAGGACCCCAAGCAACCCCAAAAGGGAAAAAGAGGGAAAAGGACCACAAGGATAAAAACAGACACACACCATCAAAACCCAGGAATTAGCTCAATAAAACAAGTAACGCAATAAAATCTCACCAACTTCCCTTAGGAGAAGCAAATTCCTCTCCTCCTGTGCCGACACAAACAACAACCCTCAGCCAGCTCATATAGGTGAGCAAGATCTAAACACCAAGATCTGCCATCTCTGTGCTCACCTGACATGAGAGAAGAGAGAAAAAAGGGGGAGAGGAACCTCCCTCTCTTTTATGCACCTGATTCTGTAAGGGAATGGGATGGAATACTTCCTTAGTTTTTTGACCCTGGTTGTTGGGGAAGGCCTACAGACAAACCACTGCAAAAGGTCTGCTGCTCAGAGGTCCTGCCGGATCCCAGGGAGACTGCACTGTTCTTGAAATCCACTTATGTTGTGTGTTCTCCCACAAGTTGAGGATCTGGTTCTTTCCTCTAAAGCTTTTCCTCTCCTTCCCAGAATTGTCATCTGAAATCACAGGATAATTCCAAGAGCATCACTGACTTGTCAACAAATGAGCAATAGCCCAACACTGTAACTCCTGCCAGTGACTGCCAAGAAGAGGAACCTGTTCCTGCAAATATGGTAGGTTTTCTTGTATTTTAGTAAGTCCTAAGATCTAAGGACACCTGACTTTCAGCATCTATGAAAATTGTCCCTGCATGGATGGAAGAAATGAATTATCTTCGTGGTGTTGTTGGGTGTGAGAGAATCAGTCAGTTCAAGAGCAAATTAACCACACATGCTTTACTGCTTGTCTGCAATGACCCTTGCAGTCTCTTCTAGAGCAGAACTCATGGAATTTGCCAAAAGGAGGGAAAACACACACAACTTTTGCAAGAGGAATATATTAGAGAGTATCCTTAGAACTGCACATGTGTTATTTCAACATCACCCACCTTTCACAGACAGGGAGACAGAGTCCTTTCAACAGGTCACAAAGCATCCTGACACAAGCATATGGGATGTGGGGACAGCTTGAATTGCATATAGGGATAGGTTTGGATGGACAGGGTTTTAAAGTTGTTCTTAGAACCAACCTACACCACAGGCACTGCTTCCAAAGCACCACTTCAGGTGAGAAAAGTAAATTATATACCTCTTTTCAAATGTCTTTCTTGAATAGAAGAATCCATTTCCCTTTCTCTAAAGAATTACAGTCTGCAAGGCAAAGCTTACAAAGATGATCCCTAAAAAACACCATGTGGTTTATACTTTAGCTTGAGAGAATCAGCACATGAAATATAAATCAAGGAAGTAGGAAAGCATGCACATATCAATATGGCAGGTTGTTTTATGAAATGCAAATAAACAATTTCAAAGCATTTTATTGTCCAAAGTGTTTTTCATATTTTTCAAATGGCAAACTCTCCTACCACTCCTTGAAATGTTAGCGATACTAGCATTAGTTATACAGATCACATCAGATATACAGATTTAGTTGTCTTACTCTTAGAACAGTGTCAGATATTGAAACAACTTTTGCCTTTACTGTGTTAAAATTCATCAGCAATCTGAGCATGGATATAATCACACTTTCCTTTACAACTTTCACCTCTTCCTGTGCTTTACTAGTTCAGTGCATTTTGGGAGGAGAATGTGGTACCAATGATCATCTCAAAGAAAACCTGCTACGGTCACTTCCAGCTGGTGCAGATGTGGCCTGAGGTACAATGTATGGCTTCAAAAGCAATATTTTATTGTAGGACAAGACCTTTTTTGGAAACCTGTGGTCTCAGTGATGTTTGGAATTGCTCAGCATTGTCATTTATTTTCTGAGTAACTTTCCAAGTCCTTGTAGAAACACAAGGATGATCAAAGGTTCAGGATGGTAGCAGCATAAAGAGTGTAAAATAGACTAATGCTTTTTAACCTGGGAAAAAGATGAGTGAAGAAGTACATGACAGATGCCATCAGTAGCACATAAAAGATAAAAAGATAACAGGTTGTTCATTGTCTCTTTCAATAGAATGAAATATAAAGCAGGCGGATCCAAAATAAGCATGCATTTTCAAAGGGTAGAGTTACAAGAGTACTCCTTGCCATAGGCAGTTATGCATCAGAATTTTAGAAGTACTCAAAAGGCAATTGATGAAGACATTAATAAAATAAATAAATTTACTGTAAATTACACACACTTCTGCTGGTTAGTGGGACTCTGAACAGAAATTTCATCAAGCTGGTGGAAAACACTCCAGAAAGAAATCACAGCTTATTTTTCTCATCCCTGTACTCTATTCCACTTATCAAACACTGGTCATGTTATGTGACACAATAGATGCACATTTTATCTGGTCCACTACAGACATTCCCTTAGTGCAACTGTGTGGAAAAGTATCCTATCCTACCTGGAAAACATAAGGGAAAAAAATAAACATTTTCATGTCAGGAATAGACTTTTCTGAATGCTTTGCAGACTCATCTGAAGTATGAAAGAGTACTAAACATACATATGGACAAAAGTACACACTCATTTTTTTGTCTCTGTCCTTATATAGACTTTGGATGAATTGATCTGACCAGACACTTGACACAATTAAAATATAGTTGTTTGGGACCTGAAAATATAGTCTCTTAATCCAGGGAAGAGAGGGATTTCAAAACCTTAGAGATAGCCTTGCTGTAAAGTAGTTTCTTTTCCGTTTTAATATGCAATGCCTAATTTCAGGAGGTGGCAGAACCAACACAAGCTTTCTAATTTCTACCTTTAAAACAGATTTCTGTTAGCACTGTGTGAGCCAGAGACCACCAGCAAAAGGATCCATCAGATGTTGCCACAACATGCAACAGGTTTGTTGTCACACACTAACTGAGGGCTGGTACCACTCAGCAACTAGAATAGAATGAGGGACTACTTTTGGTCATGCCATCCATTCTTACTCAAGAAAATTTGCAAAGGAACTTCCAAAATAAGATTGAAGAGGTAGTTTGGTTTGTGATGAAAACATCCCTTGCTACCTCAGTACATCATTGCTTTCAAAAGGGAGAGAATACATTAGAAGTTCACTTAAAATTTGCTAACAAAGTTATACTTAACAGAGATCAGGTAAACCTCATGCTTCATCAAAAATATCCCTAAATATTGTATTTCTCCTTTGTAAATCTGAAGCCAAATTTCTCCACAATAGGTCAGATCTACCTTGTGACACTCGAAACTACACGAGAAGTACAGGGCAATCCCATTAACTACTGCTCCTTTCTGCCATTCTGGCTTGTTCTCTTCCACAGTTGTGACTTTATTGAAAGTATGTCAATATTGGGTCAAATTACACTAATTTTTTAAAAATTTTTATTATAAAGTCAGTTTTTATTCATATTATCTTTTCCAACAACTGTTAATGTCATTTTGTTGCCTGCAAGGCAGGTGGAGTTTAAATAATACCTAAATTGAATGCAAAGTCACTGCATGTTAATACATTTGTTTCTTCTAAGTTAAATTACCGGTAACATACATAGCACAAACTCTGCTGAAAGATCCATTGCTGTGATAGAACATCTCTCAAGTGGTTAATCTTCAGCTAAATATAAGTTCTTCATCATTCAAAACAACTGGCAGAATTGTACTCATCTTGCTGCAAAGGAAATTGGGTCACGAGTCATAGTATATCTTATGTCTTAAAAAAAAGTCCTCTACTTATATGTAACTGTGCACAGGCTAGATTTATCCTGCTATAAAAAGGATACTAGGACCCTGGGAAACCTGGCAATGTTAGCTCAAGGATTCTGTTATTACAGAATACAATATTGTTGATACGAATCTTAATATGTCTTATTTTTATATGACAATATCAAAGGAAAATTTCCCCCAACTGGGACAAAAAATATTCCATATCTTCATTGTTCTATGAATATGTTCAAGTGAGTGTCCAGCTATAGAGAGTGCTAGCAAATTATGTAGTAAATTGCTGTGAACATGCATGTGAGGTGTTCTCAATGTCACATACTCAGAAATGCACCAGTAAGTGGTAAAATTATTGGCTCTAATAAAGAGCCATTAGTTGGGTTTCCATGAGCCAAACTACACAGGCAGATAAATCATCAGGAGCTATTCTTTGGCTCAAAGAGTGTCTTTAAATTTATGAACTGTCCACCTATCAACTCAAAGCTAGCTCTTCAGGCTCCCATACATTGGGTACTGGAAATGATAGAGTTGCTCTTTAAAACCGACCATGTTTGCATGTGACTGACTTAAAGCATCTCAAAGAATTCTGACAGCAAAGAGGGAGCTTATTCTTCTAAACACTTTTCATCGTAGGGATAGATCTTAGACTGCCTACCACATTTTTTACCATTCCAGTAATGACAGGAACTAGCAGTATTTGACTTATCTATATTGTTACTATGAAGGCCAAATACTTCAGAGTCCTTGGAATAGTCTCTCATATATCCCATCTCTCTTCTCTCTCACTTTTCCTGCAACTTTCCCTCTTACCCTTTTAAGGAATCTTTAATAGTTGTGGAGCAAGGAGAGACCCATTCAAAGTTTAAGTTTCTGGATAGTAAAGTTGTAAGTCCTGACAAAAGACCAGAATAACAAAATTCAAAGGAGTGTGTCCCTGGATAAAAACTTGATCTTTCATGTTCATACACTGTGCTTCGATGTGTCATTTGTTAGAGGACAGGTAAATTCTTGCATTAAAGTGACTAATAACCCCCTTGGTGTTCATAGCAATGGATTAAGCTGACAATATAATTCCTTACTGCATGGGATGCATCTACACTTATAACTAAGTCGTGATCTAGAACATCAGTTAATGAGAAAATTATGCATTTAGGTTTGTTTAACACTGTGTAAATGCTAGATAGGTGGAGTGGAAAAGTCCATTTCACTTTTTCAGTACAGTCTCTAAAGGCAGTCAAACTTTTAGCTTGCAGCCAAGCTATTAATAATTATTTGTGATTTTATTATAGGAATAGTGACACAAAGCAGTTTTACACTTTGAATACAGTGAACAATTCCACCTGTATTCCATTCTTTGCTGTTATTGCAAAAGGCTGTGTTTTTATTGCAAAGCTATTTACTACAAATGGCCTTACTATAACATCCTGTATTTGTATCTTTGCTACACGTAACCAAGGGTATTCACATCACTACTCATCAACATATCCTGACCCTGATGGTTTGAAAGCCTTTCCAAGAGGAAAGTATTTCTCTGTCTGTGGAAATAATTATACTACTGCCTTGCAAGAAAGACAAAAGTATTCCTTTGGGTTAACTTGCCTTATCACAGCATCCTAAAAACATACCAGTTGAGCAGGCATAGTATTTCTCTCCTGATCTTAAAACAACCAGCTATAGAAGTCTATCTACAGGAGGTATTTCAGGATGCAGGGTTTAAATAGTTCTTATGACTAACATTGTCAGCTACAGAAGCATGAATGAATGAGTCAAGGTGGCATACTCCCAGGTTTGGAAGCTGCTAATGAAACCTGAGGGATTTCCATGATTCAGGTGACTATCTGTACAGAGAGCCCATGATTATGATGCAGCTCCTGCTACTCATTAAAATCTGTGCCCTAATGCAACAAAACACTGATGTCTGAATCAGTCCATAACCAGAAGTTTAAAATGAAGACTGTGTGAATATTTCTGAAAGAAAAACAAGCTACAGTAGCACTGTCTATTGCAGGTTGAATAGTAAAGAGGAGTCTATTTGGCATGATTGAAGCAGCAACATGAATAAAAAGGTTTCTAGAAAGGAATACAAGCAAGGAAAGAGTGTACTGGCTAATGCACAAAGATGAAAGGTTAGTGGGAGGTGCCCTGCAGCCTGTGCCAGTCTCAGCCATCACACCAACAGGTCACTAGCAGAGTAAGACTGTTCTACTTTTAAATCTTAGTTTTGCCTATACTGAAGGATTTTTGTATCAGAATATTTTTGCATAGAAAACCTTGGTATCTCACCATTATTCCCTCTGGTGAGCACACACACACCTTTAGGGACTGTATGATAACCTACCACTGCTACCACTAGTTTTTTCTCTCTCATTTACCTTCAAACAGAACGAAAAGTGGTTTTGAATCACTTAGGTGGAAAATAATGGTTGTATAATATAAGTGCCAGATTTCTCAGTGGGAGGGAAGTCCTGGAAACCCAACCCTCTACCAGCATGATTTACCTGATGCCTGGTTAATGGAACATGGCTGCTTTAAAAAAAGCCCTTATCAGAAAAAATGAAAAACAAACCCAAACAAACAAAAAAAAAACCCACAAAAAACAAAACCCCAAACCCAACAAAAACAAAACAAACACACCAAAAACCCAAAACAAACAAACAAACAACAAACAAACAAAACCTCCCCCCCCCAAAAAAAACCAAAAACAAACAAAAAAACCTGAGCTGGTGTCCTCACTTCTAAATCATATAAATTTGACTTCAATATATGCAAATGAGTATTTTTTTAAAATATTTTTATAATCACACATGCATGTGCATCCTCAAGATAAGTGAATGCTTTATTTATCTATTTTATATAATCCCACAACTTTTATCTGCAGTTGATGGATAGCAAATCCCCATCTTTTTGTACTTATGCTAGTGCATGAATACACAAATATAAAATAGCTCCTAAATGGAATTCTAATTCCTAGAGTACTGAAGAATTCCCTTAAAAAATAACCTTGATTTCATGGCAATTGAAGTCAACCAAGGGTTATGAAACATGCATTATTTATTTTCCTTATGACTGTTAAATTTGATTTAATATGTTTATAGCAAAAGGGGGAATTCAGATTTATTTAACTTTTGTTAACAAAGATCCTTGTGCTGCAGAATGTTTTACCTTGAAATGGTCACCCTTGACTCTTAAACAGAATCCAGAGAGAAACTCTCCTCAGAGTTAACCACGGTCATATTTCATTTATTGTTGGGCTTTATAATCATATTTTCTACCCATAATTAATTTGCAATTAAGAAACAATGAGCAAAAATTATTGCAAGGTTTCATTTCTGCCCCAATTAACATTTTGGATTTTGCTTTAGGGTCTTCATTACAAATAAGTTTTCAAACCAAATGATGTGGCAAGTTATCTATATTTAGCAACCTATAATTTTAGCTTGTGTTTTACTGGTTGAAAACGAGCAACTGACATCACTGCAGACAAGAGGAAAGAAGAATGAACTAATATAAAAATCCCCAATAGCATGCATTAATCTTCTGTGACTAAAACCCTCTGCCTGGCCTCTCTTTGAAAAAAATAAAGATTTTCAAACTGATTAAACCTAGAGGCAAAGCTGTTTTGCATATGGCTTGTAAAAGCTCCCCAAATGCCCTAAACTTTAGTCTTAAATTTAGCTGTTATCAAGTTCTTCTTAAATGCAGTCATGTATCAGCTTGGAATTCTTCCAGTTTTATTTCATATTACTCAAAATCAGTTAAAATTGGAGTCCAGTTTTTATCAATTAGCAATTACACTTGCATATACTTGATTTCATCAGATGGTCTAAAATTGTTCTTGGAAACAAGATTCTGTCTATACTGCTGAGTCCAGTGGAGTTTTGCTGCTAGAAAAAAGTCATTCCTACTACTCTGAGAAGATATATATCACATGGGAAAGCACCTACAGCACCTTGAAAACTGCAATCAGCTCTTTATTTTCTGGTCAGTTCAACTGAGTTCTTCCATATTTCTCACTTATTTCAATGACAGAACATGGGGGAATGGTTTTGAGGTGAAGGAGGGCAAATTAGATTAGCTATTAGGAAGAAATTCATTACTCTGAGGGTGGGGACCCCCCGGCACAGGTTGCCCAGAGAAGCTATGGCTGCCCCATCCCTAGGAGTGTTCAAGGCCAGGTTGGATGGGGCTTGGAGCAATCTGGGATAGTAAAAGGTGCCCCCGGCCACATCAAAGAGTTGGAACAAGATGATCTTTAATGTCTCTTCCAACCAAACCAATTCCAAGAGTCTACAAAAAAAAAGTTAGCTGAACATTCAAATATTCCAAGATTCTAAGTTTCTATAGAGGGTCTACCCGTTCTAACATTCTAATATTCTATAAAAAGTGGTCTTAAAATTCTAAAATTCTATGAAAGGACATCTTAACATTTTATCAATCAACAATTCTAACATTAATTGGCAATTAAGTAAGCTGAGTTTTACCATCAGTTAAGCTTAATTTTACCCAGCTATTGTCCAATATACTTAGAGTCCCAAACTTACCTCTCATGGCTTTAGGACTTGTTTCAACAGCTTCTGAAGTACAGAAGATCTCACAAAGTCATGATAGACAAAATGTGGACAGAAACATAATCAGAGCAACTCTGGTGCCCAGGAAGACCAAAATCTGTGTAGAAGTTAAAAACAACTGTTTAGATCTAGAAAAGCCATTACTGGTCTGATTCAGATGAAATCACTGCAAGCTCCACTCCTGCCTTCAATATCACAAGTACTGAATAGAAGACCACATCAAGACTCAACAGTTTTCCAAGATGCTGAAAGGATTCAGATGGTCAATATAATTCTCATCATAATCTCCCCTCAGAACTAATTCAGTCTGGAAGTTAGTTGAAAAGCCTCATTTCTGAGAACAGAGTTTAGACCAAGTGTTACACTATAATCATTTCAAACAGGAAGAAATAATTTCATTTAAGATGCCAAGGAGAATCCAAAATCTTCATTGGCTCAATAGCAACATGTTGAACTACTCAGTGTGACTTTTTGGAAAAGTCTTACTGTGAAGTGACTGATTAGCATAAAAAAAAATTAAAATCCTTACTGGTTGGGATACTTTTGAAGTGGAATCTGGCTTCTCTGTCCCTCTGGAGACAGATGATATCAAAGAGTAAGACAAAAAAAGACTGTTAATATAGGATTATCACTACTACAGTTTTATACATTATTACTTCCAACTAGTGTAAGTTGGCAGGCACCTGGCAGTTGTGCAATGTTTTTCCAAATATTAATTTTAATACTTTGTAATAAAATGGTTTATGTGCAATGTTGGCATAATTGCTTGCAGATACAAATTAAGAAGTAATTTCCTAAGCTGTGCAGAATTGAAATCCTATGGCATAAAAAGTAGGAGTAAATAAATACTGCAATATATTTTGTAGAACATTTTAATGCACCACGTATCCCATAAATCAGAAGAAATGCACTACTTCCCTTGCTTTGTTAGATTGACTCCTGGGGAAGACACTGGATAATGTTGGTGATGATGGAAAAAAAAGCTTAATAGCTTGAAGTGGATAAAGGTAAGTCAAGCCAATGAGCACCACAAAATCTGCTTGAAGTCAAAGTACCTTTGACAACTCTTTTTGCCAAATGCCAGTTTAGCGTTCCAGAGATTCAAAGTGGGAGCCTTACAAATATGTACAAAATATCTGCTAAACTGTTCTCTTTTTACACAAATAATGTTTAGCTCTCTTAACCAACCAAGCTGCAATGACCTGAATTCCTCCTCATAGCAGGCTTCTGAGACTTTCATGAGTGTGCTGCTCTGTTACTGAGTGGCTATTCCTCCAAGGTTCCCAATGCCCCTGAAGTACCCCTTTCCAAAAGCAGGTCTTTGGCTCTACTGAATGGTTATAATGGTTATATAAAAGACATTTTGCAAAACAACATAAAATTCTAAAGAAATCAGAGTGATTGTTTGACCTTAAATCAAAGTGGAGCTATGGAGCACCTGTCCACATGTCCAATCTTTCTTTTTTTTCCTCCCAGAACTGTCAGAATACATCCCAATTGGCTATGAAAGCAGCCTGTGCAACATGTTCTGTCTTGAATTGAGCACAAGCATCATTTGGGAGAGTTGTATGGACTGCTCCACAGTGGACTAAACAGGTTGGATCATCACAAGCCAGTGCAGCAACTTAGGGCCCATTTTCTTTACCAGAGCATACATAACTTAAGGAACCAAAACAATCCCATTACAAGACGTATTTTCTCTGGATAGCTAATCAATGCACAGGTTACAAAGACAAGGAAGCAACTTTCATGTACAAGGAAAAATGCAAAAGCCCAAACCACAGGTGGTTCTCTACCTGATGGCTGCACAACTACATGGTGGTTGCAAGGCACACTTATTGCTAACAGGCCTTTTTTTTTTTTCTTTTTTTTTTTTTTTTTTTGAAGCAGTATCACTCTTCTATCTGTTGGGATGAGGTTTTCTCCCTCAAACTAGTAATGGTACTTGGAATAGCTCTAATCTGCCATTCTGCACTTACTACTCAGTCTCTCTAGGAAGACTTTTATATTTTTAACTAGAAAATGAGCTGGTCATTTAATTCTTTTGTAACAAACATAGTTGCAGACTATTTCTGTAGATACAATGAGCAAAAAGGCAGCACTGATAGTCTCATCCCAGCTTCAGAGCGGTGATGCTGGAACTTCTAGTTTTAGCAACTCAGCAATGTCCAGCTCACAACCATCAGAGATAAGTTCTACATACCTTATATTTCCAGCTTCTGGACCATGAACTTGACTTGTTACAGACCTCAGGACAGCTTGAAATAGATTGTAACCTGATTATCCAAGTGACCATCCTGAGGTGTGGCAGCTGTATATAAACTCCTCATAAAACTTCATGAAGTAGCATCTTCATAAGGAAACTGCTGCTGAGATCTCCTGCAAATTTGAGAGATCATAAAAATACTGAAATATCTATTATCTACTATCTAATAAAACTAAAAAGTAAGGATAGCTTATGTAGGCCCTGCTTTAGGCATGTGCTAGAACAGCAAGGAGATACATAGCTTGAGATCCAACTTCTACTCCAAGGACTGGCAACCAAAGTGGAGGAAAGTGAGGTTTTCTCATTGTTGCAGTTCTGATTATGCCCAAACCAGGATAAACCAACCAAAATAACTGCTTTGAATTGCAAAATAAAAAATTCTGGGTTTCTGGACATATTGTCTTTCACTTTGTATGAACACCCTTTAGTAGCCCAGACCAAGTTTTGGAATCAGTTTGGGCTTTTTTTCTATCCTAACCATACAGCCCATCAGGTGGTGATTCACAGTTAGCCAATGATGCTGAGAGCTATGCAAAATGTATCACCAAACTTTAAAGAAGCTAATTGCACTGGCCTTAGATTTAACCTACAAAAATAAAGTCAAATAAGACTATTTACTATACCTTAACACTAATACTAATGCATGCAAACATGCTGCTAGACCATAACATCATTATAAGTTGGCTTCATTCCACATATTCAACAATGTCGTGTGCCATTCTAGTTTTTTTCTATTTTGGTTCCCCAAACTAAGGACCCAAATAAGTTATTTATGGCAATAAGCTGCATCTAAATTAGGGTTTTGTAGTTATTTGATGTTTTCTAATAGATGTATTAAATCAGTACAGAAAGAGATTAATCAAATACATTATCTTATGCAGGTTATTTTACTCAGATGAACAGATTACCATGAATTAAACATTAGATGCACTTTCCCTTTTGATTATGCATCTGCTATTCCACTTAATAAGACAAGAATCATCAGATACAAAGGTGTTAGGAGAAAAACAATTATAATGAAGTTTAACATAGCCAGAAGCCAACCATTCATTACAGCACTGAAGAACCTTCATGTTAACTAGAAGACACATCTTCTCTAACAGTGTCCCAGCTTTAGAAAAGAATTCCTTTTCCTTCTAGGCAGACAAACAACAATGATAAAGTAATATTCCAAGTTCTAAGGTCCTTCCAGGACTTGCCTACAACCACTATATGTGAATTCCTGTGCTTCCCAAACACGACTGCCACAGCACTTCTCTAGCTCTAGACTAGGATTTCAGATTTATTTTGCTTGTAGGCACCACATTAAGGCCTTTGTTATTCCAAATGGTAGTTGCCCCTTCACTTTGCAGTCTTATTTCTTACTTGGATATTACTTTGAAACCATTTGCAAACTATGAATAATTATATCATGTTTTGGACTATTACTATACCTTATGTATCCATAATCATCAGCCTCTGCTTTGTCCTTGATGGTATAATTTATAAATCACAGTCCTTAATATGAATTCCTGTTCTTAAATTTCCCTTATTCCCATGTTACCCAAACTGCATATGAAAGTATCTTAATAATTTAGGGTTTGGTTGTTTTGTTGTTGTTGTTTTGTTTGGTTTTTTGGGTTTTTTTTTTGTGTTTTTTTTGTTTGTTTGGTTGTTTTTTTGTTTTTTTTTAAGTGTGTTTTTGATTGGTTGGTTTTTTAGATTATAGACAAAAAAGATGCTATGGAAAACCATACTGAAATTTTGCCGAATTCAGAGTAAATGACATCCAGAAACCCTCCAAAATACAAACCCAAAAAGCTTACTCACAGTTTACCTTTAAATCCACAGTTTCCTTTAGCAGTCACTTTCCTTTTGCTCATGTATCCAATTTTGACTTTCAAGAACACTTACATCCTTTTCCAAGGAACTTAAGGAGATTTATTTCTCTTCATGTTCTTTTCTGTTACCCTGTCCTCTTTCCCCCCCAGTCTCTAATAAGGTGAGCACCACTGTCCTTTTTCAGTCATTAAATCCCTGCTCATCTCATCTCTTGGTTCCTAAAATTGTTAAACACAGGGAAACAAATTCATAATACAACCCTGAGGGATTTGTTTTATACAGAAGCATCTTTCCCATTAAAAGATTTCCCTCAGAGCTGATGTCACTCCACCTAGGTTGGTCTGCAGATAGACTAGAAAATAGTGTTAAAAATCATTATTCATAGAATTACAAGCAGTTTGGGTTGGAAAGGACCTTAAAAATCATCTTGTTCCAAACCCCTGCCATAGGCAGGGACACCCTCCACTGACCAATTTGCTCAGAAAATCATCCAACCCAGCCTTGAACACTTCCAGGGATTCACTGCCTTATGTTGTCCAATAATGCAGCCTCCTCTGGTATCCACCCTCACATATAAACAGGGTTTATGGAATGAAAATGAACATCTGGACCTCAGGGAGTTTGATTTTTCTAAATACACACACAGAACTTGAGACATAAGTACCACATTGCCATTCCTAGACAAAGAATACCTCTGCTCATATTACTCAGAGAAGGAGCTAATTATTCCGTGATGAAACTCAAAACACTAAATAAGAAGGTGAGATTTTCTGAGTTGACTTCTCTTATCCTATATAATACCTCTCATAAATAGAAATCACATCAGCAAGAAAGACCATTTAGGTTCCTATTAAGATCTCACATGTAAAAGAGATTAGACTTAGACAAAGGAAGATTAAGGCTGGTTTTGTAAACATAAAGTTCCTCTATACCTCATAAGGAGGTGCAGATCAGAGATATCCAGGCAGCACAGAAATATCTCAGCACTAGGAAAAAACTGCTGTCATTTTTAGCTATTGCACTCACAGAAAAATAATAATAAAAAAAAATTCTATGGCATTCCATAAGAAATTGCAAATTCCTGAATAACTACTGTAGGAAATAAGGGGAAAAGAACAGGGAAAAATCAAATTGATCTCATAAATATCAAGAATTAATAAATTTAGACATCTAGATTTCTATACCTGACCTCTTTAACCTTTGTTTACTAAAACAACAAGAAACTCAAAGCAAATACAGACTTCGAGAAAGAAAATACCTATAGAAATACTCAAGCACTTCTAAATTTTATCATTTTTCTTCTCCCCTCTGCTAGTATCAAAAAAGCAACAAAGTGAGCTGCTCTGTATTATATAGGGACATTGACTTCTCCCACTTCCAGCAGGCTTTACTTGTTAATTAGCCCTTAATTAAAATGAGCTGCAGCTGCTTCGAGACACTCTCCTCTCCCCAACCTCAGTGCCCTGTTTCTAATTTCAGAACAAGTAAAAATTCCCACAAGCCAGCCTGGTCTCGATACTTTTCTTGAGAGAGTGTATTTAGCATTTCTTCAATGCTCCTTCCCCTCCTCTGTCTTCTAAGTACATAATATTAAGAATAGCTTTTTCTTCTTATTTTCTCTTTTTCTCTTTTTTTTTTTTTTGTTGTTTGTCTCCTCAGTGTTTCTTTGCTGTTTAGAAAGTATTGTAGTAGTCAGTTATATATTTTTT
>VXAU01002298.1:299303-346334 GCA_013399695.1 Formicarius rufipectus | reverse complement strand
TTTTTTTTTTTAATTTCCTATCTTTGAAACTTGTTGATTTGGTGAGGCTTAAGGTTTGAACAGACTGAAAATCTGATAGTAAAGGCTTTCTAAGGGCTAGTGCAGATGCCTTGCATGCTCCCCAAATACTGCTGCCAACATATTTTAATTGAGGCTCGTGATGTCTTTTCTTCCTGCCTTTTCACTCAATTGAATTAAAATCCATTTGGTTTTTGAGATGAGGAGAAACATCCACAGAGGATGGAACTAAAGCTCACAAACTCAATTTGACCTTCCCTGGATTTCCATATGCCTGCAAGAATGAAAAGGCTGGCCAGCCTCTTAAGGATCTGTCTGACTATGTCTCACCATGTTCCTAAATAAATATCACTGAACAAACCTCATTTCAGCACTCTTGTTATGTTTCTGACTCACCCTTCTGAAAGATAATCTGATATAAGGGAAGAGACACATTAAGGTCTTCAGGCAATGCTTTAAATGGTTACTGTACCAGACAAATAGAGATCTGAGCAAAGTTTTAAAAGGAAAAAAAAAATCTAAAAGGAAAAATTGAGAAAAAAATAAGTATATAGATATATTCACTTATTTCTGAGACAGAAATCTGAAGTCATGGATTATTTATTTTTAAATTTTTTTTTTCACTTACATTTTCGTTTAAATTTTAAATTAAAATGCAATAATCTTTTTTCTACAAAAAAAAAAAAAAGAAAATCTGAACTATAATCAAATATACACAATAGTAAGCCTTGATAAATACCTTTTTCCCCATGTGTGTTTCTGTCTATGAATCCTCTATGAGTTAACAAAATCAGAATAGAAATACTAAATGATGAAGCTTGTTTTAAAATGTGTTTGTAAAAAGAGATTCTCTTTGAAAAGCTGCAGGTTGAGGGATGCATTTGGATCATGTTTAACTTGTAGAGAATGTTTCATGAGGCAACACCAACAGCTTCTTTGGTTTCAATTAGCTTTCTAAGTAAATTCAATACATTTTAGCTTTTGCCATACAGAGAACATCTTCCTTCTTCTTTTAATCTTCAAAATCCTGGGTTTTACCCTTGCTGATGATCATCAACTGCGGTGATTTTTTGCTCTAATTCCCACATCTCATGAGATTTTACTTTGAGTCTGAAGTGAAAAAAGTCCTTAAAGTTGCATCTGAATGCAGTCTGGGTTTGCCCATGGTAATTAAAATGCAATTTTCCCTTTATCAGGGTACATTCAAAACTTTTTTCAGTTTAAAAAGTTCATCACAGACAGAAATCCCAGAATTTTCTGTTTGGCAATGCACTCCAGGAGTGCCAAACCTTATGAAATCGTGTGCTGCCTTTTCTCTATAATGTTTTTTCCCTTTTGTAGCAACTGGGATTTGTGATAAATTCACTGAGATACTTCTAACAGCATCCTCCAAAGGTACTTATGTCAGATGATATTGAACTCTTGGTGTGTAGTTGACAAAACACAATCGATGGTTGGGTGCACTCCGTGCCTCGAGTCCAAATACCTGTCCAGTCTAGGAGTGTGATATGCTGCTCTTCCTTCACAGAGACTTTTCTTTGCAAGCACAGCCCACCAAATGACAGATCCTGCACAGCTGCAGTGGAAAACTCTTATTGAAGATTCAGCAGACCTCACCACACAGAGGCAGTGCTTTCCCCTTCTTCCAAAAGACTCTTTCCAAAGGTCGATCCTAAATTTTGTGATGTTAAAGATAAATTTTCTTTTGGAAGTTGATGGATTTTTTTTCATACTCTGTCTGTCTAAAGGAAATGATAGAAGGAAAAAGTCATATATTAATTCATCTCCTTACTGGAAATAGAAGAACTTTGAATAGAAAAACTTTGTGCTTTTGTTAACAGCAGAATGTGAAAGAAGCAGAAATGTCTCATCCAGCAAACGATTAAAATTTGCATTGCGAGGGAATTAAGAAAAATGTTATAATTGATTTTAGGATTTGGAGTTAATACACAATTGAAAGAAAAATGTGTAATGGGAAAAGAATAAGATTTTTCTTATTCTGCCTTTCAGGCAATGAGTTGGAAAACACAAGAAGATGTAAGACTTCCCTGCAGCTCCACTGCATTTGGTCTCACGTTGCTTTCCCATCAATGTCCCTGAAGGTAAAAGGCAGTGAGCAATCAGTTCAGAAGATTACTATACTCACTTTTTGTGGCCAGAGGTGAGCAGGTTTTTTTAAGACAATGAGAAATTGAG
The DNA here is from genome assembly GCA_013399695.1 of Formicarius rufipectus. NCBI lineage: Eukaryota > Metazoa > Chordata > Aves > Passeriformes > Formicariidae > Formicarius > Formicarius rufipectus. Next base: position 344,120 of record VXAU01002298.1, on the reverse strand, counting down.
AGTGTAATGAGATCTTATGCTCTTATTTTAGCCATACATATGATAAAATGTAAGTATGATGTGAAGGAAATATAGAAAGAAAATCATTATAAATGTCTGATGTAAAAAATACTTTGGATGAGGTGATTTATTTCCAAGGGCAGTCGTTGCAAAATCCATGGAATAAGTCATTCTAAATCTATGGAAAATAAGTCACAGGAAAACACTGATTTTTAATCTACAGGCAGCACGGTCATTAATTTTCATCTTATTTGTGCTTAACACACCTTTTGTTTTGTTTACATACATCTTACAAAAAATGGGATTTAGAAGTGAGTTAAAAGAACAATATTCTGTTTCCAGGCAATTGGCATATTTCAGTATATGAAAAAATGCTGAATATCTCTTTAATTGAACCAAGGATTGTTTTGGTCTTGTTTATAGAGTGAAGTTAGTTATTAAACAGTAAAGAAAATTAACCAATAGGAGAGAAACTTCTTGACTTGTTGGACCGAAGTAATAATTTATTTCTGAAGGGTTGACATTGTGCAGTAATGTGGTATAACAGAAAGGCAATAAAAGGAGGTTGGAGATTTGAGTGTTTTTAGATTTGTTCTCATCTGAGATTTGGGGATCAAAATGTGTTTCACATGTTGGATCTGAAGATGGGACACATCACAATTTCTTTGGAGGACAAGGAGCAGCACACTGTGTGAAATACAGTCTGTTTTGCCAGTCTGTAGCACTTTGGAGAAAGACAAACATACACCACTGCATCTTCAAATTGGTGCCACAGGAAAACATAGCACTATCTTTAATTGACTCAGAGTAATGTTTCCAGTGAGTTAAAAATGGTACTTTTTAAGTATGGATTCAAAGCAATATAAAACAAAGTTGTAGTATTTTATTTTCCAAAGACAATATAGTGTCATTTTAAGGAAAAAGTATGGACAAGGCTAAACAATCTTTCATGTAGTTAGGAATAGGTTTGTTTTGGGAGGGCTTTTTTGTTCTTTACATGAGCTTGTCTTCTTTACTTACATTAAGTCTAAAATTATTCTTTCAAAAAATATTTTTCTAAAATGTCTATTTCTCAGTTCAAACAGAGATTGCTGTGCAATATAGCATTTTAATAAATTCTAGGAAAAAAAAATCATCCTCCTGAAGTTGATGACTTGATACAATCCTTGTGTGTTCCTCAATTGTTAGTCACTTTGCAACAATTTTCCAGTTGAAAAACTGTAAATTGGAAAGTTTCTCTTTCTTATAAGAATGTCATTAGACAAGTCCCTTTAGTATTTTTTTAGGCATCCAGATCACTCAGCTACTCAGTTGGAGCCTGCTGTACTTCCAGGTACAGTATTTGTGCAGTTAACCACAGAGTTTAGGTGGAAATAACCTCCCATTTGTTGTAGAAGAGACTAGACGAGAAAGAAATCTTTGATGATTGCTGAGTCAGGTCATACCAAACCCATTAGGATATTAGGAAAAAAATGTTGATATTCCCACCTGAATCGAATCACAGGCAATATTATCAAGGTCAGGGTGATAACACTGAAAATTGTTTCTGTAATGTGGGTATAACTAGAGCACAAGGAAAGATGGGAGGGACAGGGAAAGATGATTTAAGTGGTGGCATTTAACAAATGGGTGTCAGGCAGGAAGAGACCTCTGTTTTCAAACCCATAGTTCTATTTATGACAAAAAAGTTTAGATGGACCTAGAGGAAAGAGAATTTGTAGAAGAGTTGGCCTGATAGGTCTTCTTTGATACCTCTTAACAACATAATCAGGTCAATAAAATAATTAATCTCTGGGCATGCAGCACTTCTGGAAAGACCATGGCTGTACCACGACCAGGATGCTGCAAAAAAAACCAATTTAGAATGAAAAAACAAGAACAAAAGAAAGTTGAAGAAAAGCACACAAAGTCATAAGTCAAGGCTGGATGGGACAGTCAATTTGAAATTTGAGGCGTCTTCTTACTTGTTGTTTTTATGTAGATGAAGCCTTGATTTGTTTTAATTTCTGAAGCATTTTGGAGAAATGAAAAACACTGTTTGAGCAGCTGCCACCCAAAGTCATGGCTTGGAAAGCAAGTGCAAATTTGGCTTCACAACCAAACAGAGGTTCTCATTATGATTAACCCTGGATCTATTGCAATTTTTTTGTGGCAAGAAGTGAAAAAAGTGTAATATATTAGAGATTCCAGAAGAAAGGAACAGGTTCTAGTGAAAACACCATATATTTAAGGAGCACTTCTTTTAGAAACTGTGCAAACATGACTCCAGTGAGTAGGCTCATCTCTCAAATTTATTTACCCCTTGTGAAGTTGTGTTTCTCTTCTAATAAATATTTAAAAGCAAAAGATTTTCCCCTCCAACTTTAATTATTAAATGAAGTATAGCAAGCTAGTAAAGGAGGAAAGATAAACTTCATATGGAATAATCTTCACAGAAAATGCACATGGACTTTTTCTGACTAGGTGGTTCTAATAAATACCTGTGCACCTGTATTTGTTCTCCTTGAATTATGTATGCATCAGCTGCAGAGTGTATAAACATAAAGAAAACTTACTTATTAAAATATTTATGACATGTCTAAAATATTAATAGTGACAGGAACTTAATTCAAATGAAAAATAAACATATTTACAGTATGTTCTTTTCTGTGGTTCTGAACTGATTTAATTGAAATGTTGGACATATTGAGAAAAACATGGTCCTCACATTATATTTTCCATACTGAACTTCTATCTACTAATTTTAAACTATATTTAAAAGTAATAAAAGTGTGCTACAGAAAGTATGACTCGTGAAAAAGCTCAAATATACATGAATGCAATTGATGTATTTATATTTGGTGTTAATTCATAATCTTGCTGGACTAACAAGGTAGAGAAGGAATAAAATTGTACACTTTGGTAAGAAGCATTCATACCTATATATATGTGTGTGTCCATTTAAAAATATTTAATTACTTAGTAATCTTTCTAATACAGTATACATTTGTTAAAAATTATGTGGAATGTGTTATAAATTATTACAAATGCATTATAAATTTTCAACAAAACTGTTGAAAACAAAGAAGAAATACAAATGCTGTAAGGCCGCAGCAGGGAATAAAAATCATTATTGGCCTTTAGACCTCATTATACTCTACATAAGAAAACAAAGTATATCTCTATCTTCTTTATATGGAGCCTGCATGTATTGTTTAACAAATATTCAGGGGAATTTTAGTTCAAATTTTAGAAAAAATTGCATAGAAACAAGTAGCAAATGACCAGGAAATTCCCATAAATGTTTAAAGAGATTAGAAAAGGATTCTACAAATTCATGTAAATTGGCCCATCCTTTTGACTGTTAAACACAATCACATGCATAAACTGGGAGTTCAGAAAGCCCATAAGCTGCTGATTGCAGAGACAATATCCCCAGAGAAGGACCTGCCTCCATAATGCTTATTTCTTTTATAATCCAAGTATCCTGATGTCAAGCAGGATATCGGATTAGGACAACACTGTAGCCTGTCTCAGTATGGCAATTCTTCGGTTGTTTTTGGGAGAAAGCAAGATTTAAGTTCCTCAGCATTTAATTATGTTTTCAAATGTGTCCCAGACTTCAGGCTGAGCCTACAATTAATTTCTTTGCTGATTTGGTGCTTTTGGAATTCATTCTGCAAAGAATTTGCTGCAGAACTGTAACAGGTTCCAGTGATCACAGCACAGACAGTTCATAGCAGTGCACCCTCACTTTGCCCTGTTCCAGCACTTCTGGCACATGAACTTTCATGTCTTTGAAATAAGAAATATCTATGGAAATCTTTTGAGGTAAAATGCAAAGAGCAGTGAGATCACATCCAATTAAAAATAATTCTCCAACAGTGTTAACTTACAGGTCAGCTATCTTTTTAAGAAGCCATAAATAATTTATTCATTACTAATTAGCTGCATCTCCTTTACCATCACATCTCCTATTTAATGAACAATATGAGAGCAGTATGGTAATTTAAAACTGTATGACTTGTCAGAAAAGAGTCAATTAAAGAGATTCTCTTCTACAGGCTCTAGTACAACTCAGGAAATCAGAAACAAACAGAACTGTCTGTCCTGTGGGTATTTTTGAGATTGCAAACTTCTTCCATCCCAAACTGAAACACATAGAGTGAATCTGTTTATTCATAAGGGAGGCAAAGGCACATTGGCTCGAATCAGTCACTCTGCACATCCTCATTGCTTCTACTTCCACTGTCCTGCAGTGTGCTGTCAGGAGATTGGATTAGGAAGAACCTTTAGTGTACCAATTCTTAGGATGTTGGAAGAGAAAATTAGATTATTTTTTTTTTATGTTTTTTTTTTCTCTGAAGAGTTTTGAAGGGTGAAAGATACTGCCCATGGTCTCATGATGTGACTCCTGTTGCTCTGGGAGCATGAACAGCAGCAAATGGTTGGAACAGGATCACGGGCAGAATTTTAACCCCTCTCCTGAGCACCCACCCAAGCAGAAGCTCCCTTATTTTCCATATGAAAAGGGAACTCTAGGGGTGTATTAAAAACTTGAACCTAGCTAAGCCAAGGGCAAGATTCATCTTGCACGATCTTAGTTAACTGGATTTGATCAGAGGTGTTGACTGCAGCAGGAATGTGGGCTGAGAGCTCATATAGACAACTCTGCCCTGCAGGTTTCTAAGGCAAAGCAAGATGAGTCTTACCACAAAAACTTTGGGTTATTCATCATAAATAAGTTTTTTGTACCTCTCACTCCTTCAGGACTGAAGATATGAGTACAACCTTTTATCCGATTCCTCGAGACTGCTTACAAATTTTATACTTGTTCATAAAATTAGGGCTATATTTTCTAGACACTGGAAATGTAGAGATTATATATATATTTATATATAGATATACACACACACACATATGTACATATGCTCTTAAAACCAAGAGATTATACACCTTGCCAGTTAAAAGTGTCAATCACTTCCCCAAACTTTAGATTTTTAAAACAAAGCTCTTAATTTAAGGTAAAAGATTAAATCCTATCTACAGTCAATAGTAAAAGCGGATAAAGCCCCAGAACTCAAAGCAGTGAGTTTGGAAGCATAATTTAGGATACCCACTGGAGAATCCCATCTTCCTGAAGACATTAGGCTTGTACAAAACATGTATATTTTTGGGCAGGGAAACTGAGCTCTTAACATGAGAGTTGCTCTGACCAGAATATACATAAAATAAGTCAGAATGCAGGAGTGGAAAATGAGAGAGAGTACAAAGGTATAAAAAGATCATAGAGTACCACCTTGGTTTGTTTAACAGTTACTTTAAATCTTCATGGCAATTTAACATGGATTATCTTAAAATCTCAAATGGTCTGATTGAAAAAAAGTCTCTCATCTTCAATGAAAGGACAAATAGAAAGAATTTAGAGTGCAAGGGGCAAGCTTAGAAGAGCAGATAAATAGTCTAGCTGTCTTTAGAAGGTTTTTATTTTCATTTTTTTATGCTAGCAGTCTTCCTCTTGCTCAATCAAAACCTTTCCCATCTGAAGAACACGGAGATGATGTGTATCTTGGCTCTGTGAGCACTCAGGCCAGGACTTGCAAGAGATTAGATGGAAATCTTATGAGTTTTAGACCCCATTGATCTTCCAGTATCTAGATATTTGACTTGGTTTCAGTTTCATGATTAATTAATTGACTTTGAAGACTCTTAGCACAGCTTTTTTGGTTCTAACACAGCTTCAGAATTTTGTCTGGATAGACACCTGTGCTCTTTCTGAGCCCACCTGCAGCACCCACTGATGTCAGTGGGAGCTGCAAACCTGAAACCAGGACAGAAAACACCATTTTGTCACACAAATGTGAAATTTTAATATGTTTATATTTGAGTAGTTTTTAAAAGTTGGGGGGGGGGTATTATTATTTTTCTCTGGAATGTCTCTATAATCTAGAAATAGCAGTATTGTCAGGACCAATAGAACAACACTTAATTCTGGATTTTCATGATAATCAGATCTATTTCCAGCAGCGCTCAGATGTGTGCATTTCTGACTTGAAACACTATAAATATCAGTGAGAAATTAAAGCTGGACCTTAATGATTTTAAAATAACTATAATACTCACAATTCTTTCAGGCTATTAGCCCTCCAGGAATGTACCTTGTCAGATATATCAGTTCTGATCTGTGGCCCACGTTGCATTTGTTCCAGTTCCGTACAAACAGTTCTACAGTTCTATCATTAGGTACTGAATTCTTAATAATTTCATATAATCTAAAAAAACCTCCAAACACACCTTTAAATCAAGTTCTTTAATGATTTTTTTTTTAATACAAAAGATACTTTAAATGATGAACCCATGTTAGAGTTGCACCGTTCTCGGAAGAAAACACAAAATGCAAAGTCACAGTGCAGCAGCACAAACGTTAATTCTGAAAAGAAATATTCATGTATTTGTGTTGCCAGCTTAAGTGGCATTCCAAAAATTCACAGTAATACCCATTCATCTGGATTCTTCTGTCGCTATGGGACAGCAAAGAACGTTTTGAAGCTTTAATAGTTGTTTCTTTGTTTGTTTGTTTTTTGTTTTGGTTTGTTTTTTTTCCTTTGAATCATAGATGTTCAACCCTTTTCAATTTGAGTTCCCCCAAATTTTTCTTTTTAAGTTGTGACTCATCAGGTAACAGATTTTGGGTGTCAAACATGAGACTTGGTTTTGTTACCTACTTCTTGCAGAGCCCTTCAGAGTAACCCACTAATTTTTGAAGGTGATTTGGTGTTAGGCCAAAAATCACTGCTTTAGATAACTGGATTTCATTATGTTTAGCCTTAAATCTGAATTTCTTGTTTTTTCTATTTCCTGCTTAATCTTACCTATGCAATATGAAATTATCTCTAGAAGAACAGGGGGTTTCAGTGCCTGCAGAAGAAATTGTCATCTATGAAGAATAATATAGGTAGAAATGTCTATCAATCCTAAAAATGAATTATTTTGTCATAGCTTATGTTCCAGATATTAGGAAGTTAAAAGCCTGCATGCACAGCACAGGCAATAAAAATGCCAGAAGAAGTACAAAGTTAGGTTCATAATTTGAATGAAGAACTACTTTAAAATTTAGAAAAAGGAATAAATAAAGAAAAAAAGAAGACCTCTGGAAAAAATAATATCATTCCACAAAATTTTTATTCCATTAAAAAATTTACATTTAAAAAACTGAGTAAAAAACCTAAAAATAAAGAGACTATGTCTACTTTAAGCTTATGTTGGTGGGTAAAGTTTCCAAGTAAATAAATCTTTAATGGCAATAACATGAGAGTAGCTATGGAGGCAGTAAGTTCTTGTCAATGGTCCATCATTTTTTTTGTCCTGATTCTAAAGGACCTAAAAATAGAAAACCATAAGCAAAATATATTACCACCACTTTAAAAACTAAAAATTGTTTCACCTGCTCAAAAAAGCAAAACAAAACCAAACAAATCTAACCATTTCATCAAAACATAAAACCATAGCATGGATAGGTATGGTCAGGTTTTTAAGCTTTCTCAGAGAGCTCATTTGTTTTCCTCAAATAATTCTTGGAGAATTGTTTTGGTTCTCTGGATTGGGTTCTATTGACATTGTCAGAGGCAGTTTCAGAAGGAACTCCATCCGTGGCTCCATGGCATGGATAAAGAGATGACAGTGGAGAAGTCACTTGTCCCCAGTCCCACTCCAAGGCAGTGCTTGAGCTGAGAACAGAGCAGGGAACCTCTAAGATGTCATCTGGAGCCACTGGCTTGGGTTTCTTCACTGCTGTGACCCTTCACTGGTGCTCTGGTTGTCCATTTGAGTGCATTATCCAGCCCTCAGTTCCTCCACCAGTCATTTTTTCATGTTCTTCACTTTGCTGAAATAGTTGAAGTGATAAATCACTCATGGCATTTTGTTACCTTTCAGACTGAGATTTATGATGCTCTTATCTATATGACATTGGTAACCAGCGCTTGATGTAGTGTGCTGGTTCCGCAGCTCCATGCACGATTTGGTGTCTATCTCCATGACATGGAAGTGCCACTGAAAAGTTGATGTGTATTTTCACTAGTTCAGTGAAAAAGTCATTGTGAGTTAGAGCTTACCTTAGCACTCTGTGAACCTCATGTCCTTCTTCAAAAATCAGATTTCTAAGCTCCTATCATAATGCCACTATGTGAATTTTGTTCTTCTCTAGCATTTCTGTGTGACATGTCACTCTGCATAAATTTTGAAGTAAATTGCTGAATTATTATAAATCATCAGACTCATAATGAAAAAAAAATATAAAAAGGAAATAGAAAAAGCTAGAATAACAATTGTAACTGTCCTTGTCATGTTCCTTGGAACCAAACTCATATTTTCCATGGCTGTTCATAATGTCTTTTATTATTGAATCTTTCACAATGCAACGTGGAGGTTTGGGAATGGGGCTAACACAAACAAAATAACAAAAAAAATTTTTGTTTGAGAGTAACATTATTTGGTCCATCTATTTCCACACCAGAAATTGCACACAGTGCTGGATTTTCCTCAGTATTGATCTCAGGCATTGTAACTTGATTATCTCAGAGTGTACAGTGTTTATAGTTACTTTTTTGATTTTGCCATATAGGATTTTCAGGGGAAAAAATCTGAGCTAATAATTGGAATACATCAAATGAGACAAAGTGTCTGTCAAGAAATAAACACAGGAAAAATGAAAAAAATCATACTATAGAAAGGAATACAAAATGGGCACACAATATGCATGACGGTGTATAAATGTATATGAATGTGAAGATATATTTATTTGTATTCTTAATTGTACATGTGCAGCTTTACACAGCTACACATGCACGCAAAAGTTTGCCATGAAGTTGAGAGAACAAAATCAATGGCACTGCAAACTTTACTGTTCTTTTAAGTATGAAATGTTTTTCTTCAGAACATCAATTTTGTGTCTTTATCTGGGCTGCAATAATTTCTGTTTCTGGCTTCTTATAATAACAATTTTGATACTAACATATTCCACCTGCAATTTGTATCACTAGCAGACATCTTCAATAGCTCTCAAACTGCAAATTATTTTCATAGGGAAACATCTGTAGATATTGCTATTCTGATTGTAAAGTCTGTGAAAACATTTTTCTTCCTGAGCTATTTTCTTGTTTTTAATATTGTCCAGCTATGCTGAAAAAATACTGATCAATGTGTAGTGAAAACTCAAAGATGACTGGTGCAACATTATCAGCCCAACCAGGACTGAAACTGGTCAGATAGTTATCAAAATCCCACTAACATTCTTAAAGTAGTCTTTACTCTCCATTTGATGACAACTTCTGGCACTGAGGAGTTATGGTTTTGAACTGTCACCACATTTCACAGCAGGAGTGTCTGGATTTAGTTTATGGAAGAGAAGAGTTTACTTATGATGAGAACACTTGTTCCAAACACAAGGCTGATTTGGCTACTTATTGAGTACTAAGCAAAATTGATTATATTTAGATTTATAATGTACTCTGAGTAATCTGAGACCCTCTAAAACAAAACAAAATCTCTCTCTAGTCTTAGATATTCATCATTTTCCCAACACTATGTTTTCAGGTGTGAAAATAACCATCACTACTTACTCTTGTAGCAGCTCTGACTTGCCTCCAGAGTCCTATTCATATGGCCATTCTTAATTTAAAAGGAATTCAGTACCTCTGTTTTCCCTTACTTTTGTAGCCTCAGTTAAAATGTGGAGCTGGCACCACAAATCTCAGTCACTCAACACTCAGAAAGAACAAATCCCAAATAGCCACACTTTTATCTTGAAGTAGAACAAACTGAAGAACCAACAAATCGTTATTCATCAAGTTGCACCATTTCTCCGCATCAGCAAATTCTTTGAGCAGATTTTGAGAACTAAGTAGTCTAAAAGGCCTGACCAGGGTAAGATGATTCATTAAATTAATTGGGTAATTAACATCAGATTGGATATTAGAAAAAAGTCCTTCACTGAGAGTGTAGTCAAGAACTGGAACAAGCGGCCCAGGGAAGTGGTCATAGCACCAAGCCAATTGGTGTTCAAAAAACCTTCTACAAGGCTCTTAGATCTATGATTTAAATTTAAATTGCCTTGCGTGGAGTCAGGAGTTGGCATTTGATCATCCTTATGGGTCCTTTCCAGCTCAAGATTTTCTATGATTCTGTGATTTATGAAATGTAATTTCTGATGTCTCCAAAGGAAACAAGAATAAACCAGCACAGATGAAGTGTTTTGTAGCCTGATCTTTCTGCTTAGAAAACTCCTTTATTCCTGCTCCAATCTTTACAGTCCTCATGGTCATGTTTTAGAAAAGCTTTTTGAGATCTGTTCAGAAAGATGTTTGTGGATACTAAATTAGTCAAGTCTGGAATAAAATGTAAGCCCAAAACATGCTTGGAAAGGCCTTTTTGCTCATGCCCAGTAATAGATATGTCTTACTAAAGATAATATGAACTATTTGGTTGAATATCTGGGATAAAATTCAGTAGCTACATGTTACACTGCTTAGAATAATAGTATAGCACAGGTTGGAAGGGACCTCCAGATATGAGTGAGTTTAGTCAGTGCTCAAAGCCTAACTTCAAAGTGAGATAAGGCCACATAGGACTTTACCCAATCAAATTCTGAGCATTCATGCAGATGGTGAATTGACGACTTTTTCAGGTAACATGGCCCCAGCTGTAACAACTTTCTCCAGGACCTTTTTCCCTTATACCTGGACAGAATGTCCATTACTGCAGCGTTCTGCTGTGCACTCCTGGAATGAGTCTGCTTCCCACTTCCCTCAAACTCACTGAGCATAAAGGAAGATTGCAATTAGATCCTTTCCTTCTCCTTCTCTAAGCTGAGAGACACAGCATACTTGGTACCCCCTTTTACATCACATGTTTGAGCTCCCTAAAAATTTTAGTGTCCCACCATTGGCTTCATTCCAGTGCTGGAAAGTCTAAAACATGACTCCAAACTCCATGTGAGTCCTCAAAAGTGGCTCCTATTAACCTGGTGATATTTCAGAAAAGACCTCAAAACCTCTCTTTCTGCTCCATGTGGAAGTTGGTAGACAAAACTTGGTTTATTGTACTAAAAACTATGGATAACAATAGATATTCTGATGTTTCTGGAAAGTTGTGAACTTCCAGCTGGCTGAAATTTATTTAAATACTCTATAGAAGCAATATAATTGACTTTACTACATGATTCTTCTTTTAAAGCAAAAGAATTATTCTAATTTTTTCTAATGGATTCATACTGAGTCCTGTCTCCTAAATTGCGATATATGTTATTATATAAACATAAAAAAGTGCCATGAAAATGCCCCACAGATTTATAATATAATTTTTAGCACCATGTTGCTAAGGTCAGGAGTAATTTCTCAATAAATAAGCATGTCATTTCCTCCACAGAGAGCAGTCAGTTTAAATTATAGCTGGAGAAAGAGATTATGAATATTGTCTCTGTGAAAATTGGTGCCTTATTTACTATTGATTGACTAAAATTCATATTAGTTATTACTATTTGACTTAATAAACACTAGCTGAAAAGGATCTTCTATAAAGGCCTCTTTCAAAGGAAACGATAAACAACAGCATTAGATGGAGAGGGTAATTCTGGTCTTAATTAAGAACTACTGCTGAAAATTTCTGCTTTAAACTACACTTCCAACCTCAAAGAGATAATTATATAAAAACATACATACATAATTCTATATTTAATTTAATTACTTATATATGTGTCATAGTACACTTTATGGGGGCTATTTTGCTGTTAATTCCAAATTAACTCTTCTACATTGCTTTGTAAACATACATTTTTTCAGCTGTGAGACTTTCTTTTTGTTTTTCAGGTCTGTAGAATAGATAAAACTTAATTTGCACAGTCTTTTCTGAGAATTCAATTTTCCTGAGTTAGAGACTACCAACACAGCCTTTTCATTGCAATTTATCACATTTGATTTCAGGTATTGTTTTGGTTTTCTGGGATCCTGATATTGCTCTCACCTTAAATAAACCTCATAGTCTTAAAGGTACTGATATTAAGAATGAGAGAGAGGAAAAAAAGAAACATCTCACAATAACGGAAAGTTGGCTAAAGGAGCCAGGAAGAATTTCTGCCTCTCAGCTCTCCTCTGCTGAATTAAGTGCAGTAGAACATGGTATTATTGTGACTGTCCCGAGTGTTCTAGTGAGTAATGGTGTGTGCACGAAACCTCTATGTTTAGAGGACAGTTTTAGAAAATCAGAAACAGGACTATCTGTGATCTAAGGATTGTCTTCACCTTGCTGGAATTGACCTTCTTTTTTCAATTTTTTCAATTAAAAACATCGGCAGGAAACATAAATCTTTGAACAAATCTCAGTTTCTTTCCAACTATTTCTGTTTAAAAGCCACCAAGCTGAGCTGCAGTGTAAGTATTTTATGAAGTACTTCTTCTAAACAAGACTCTCACTGAATTATCCATCCCAAAGTTCACCTCTAAGTTCATGGAAATGATTTTTCATGGCAGCCAGATGTCCATAATCCATGATAACAGAAGTCAGCCTGGGGGCCTTTGGCTAGAGAAGTAAAAGTTTGCAGCTCAGGCTCAGTACAAATCTGTTGGGAGACAGGAGAGAATTTTGAGGACCAGAATATTATAATTTTCACTGTGATTAAGGCAATAAATTTCCAGCTTCACATTTAAAATATACTTGATGTACAAATAATTCCCAATTTTTTTTTTTTTTACTCAGTGTTCAAAACTTTTTTTACTAGAAATTGTTAGCCAACCTGCCTAACATTAAGAAAAAAACCAACATAACTCATAAACAAAGACAAATTCAACCTCAAAATATTATTATGCAGTGTGGATCATAATTTTTATTCAAAAGTAAGACACAAAAGAATCCTCAAAGTCACCAGAAGTTTCAGTCAGTCATTATTTCTGAAAACAAAAACTTAGAAATAGGTCAGAAAACAGCAACAAGTCAGTACAATACCATGTGTTCTGTTACCTTTCTCAGCATTTGTGTAGATTTTATAAACATCTGAAAACATGAGAATAGAAAAACAGCCATAAATCCATCCACGTATTCGGTGCTGAAATACAATTTCTCCTAAAAAAACCTTGAAATAGTTGAATTTCTGAAAATAAATAAATAAATAAATATTTAGTTCATTTTTGGTCCTCTGTAAACATTCTTCAAACATAGTAGGAACAAGTCCTACTGTTTTAGATATAAGTAGGATGAAGGTATTAACTTTTCACCTCTGAACTTCCCACTTCCACATCATGGTTGATGTCCTTGTTGTTGTTCCAGGAAAGTCAATGAACAATTGTTATTTATTCCCTTTGTCCAAGACTCCTGTGATACTTCTGTGGTATGGCATGTCATTCCTTTTGCCTATATCATCCATATATCACATCTTTGCCAAATCATGTGTTCTTTCCTCAGCTGAAAAGCTCCAATCTGTCCAGGTGAGCTTCAAGTGAGACAAGTATCAAAGAAGTACCACAGAACTGCCTCTTTCTTGTATTGCAAACCTTTAATTCTACCAAATATACTCCAAAAATAACAATTTGTTAACCTCAATAAAGAAATATTTACAGAACCTGAATGTTGACAACTTCAAGTTAATCTTTGATGCTCATAGTCTCTCTTGTGCTTACAAATTGCTTATCAGAGAGGTGCTCTTCTCTGAGGAGTGTAAGGTTCCTCATGGGAAGTTTCGAGAGAGCAGCAACTCAGCCTTAGGTACGGAAAACTTTGGTCTATCCTTGTTTGTGCTGGCTAGGAATATTTTTCTGTGCAGGAGTTCAGTTGGAATAAGCAACAAGATGTGTGGCCATGGAGACCAGTGTTGTAGTTCCACAGTCATGTTAAGGCAGAATGAGCCAATACTATCAATGAAAAAACATTCTTAATATCCAAAAACTCACCTGGGACAAAACGAACACCTCCTTTTCCCTGATAAAAGTCAATTCTAATGAGGATTCTTGCACTGATTGGAGAAGGTATCTGTATCACACAAATCAGGGACATAATATGAAGAATTATGAATATTTTGGGGACGTAATTTTGAAGAATACTATTTATGAACTGCACACTGAAATGTGACTGCTGTCAGGTTCATACATTTGGTTTATTCATTGCCTCCTCAGGCAAGGCTGCTAACGTGCTTCAGCCATTCCCATGAAGGGCTTTGCTGGATGGATGGATGGATGGATGGATGCCCCTTCAGGGAGTAAAAAGCCTTTTTATATCACTTCCATGTGTGGCTGCACACTACAGTTAGGAAATCCACACATTCTATGAACCATCAAATAGAAAGAAGCAATTATTATTACTAATTATTATTCTAAGTGTTACTATTTTTGATACACTTAGTACTAGGGAAAAAATCCACACAAAACAAGTATTAGGAAATAGTTATTTCAAAGTAAAAAAAAAAAATAAAAAAAGTTCAGAAGCCCATAACAAGACAAATGACAGAGAATAAAATTATTTACTCAGATTGTTGGTTTGTCCTTCTAATGTTGAACATCCTTACCTATTGATTTGATATGAAAACTCTGTTGAAATTCAAGGTTGCACCTACAAACTCAGATAAGATATTCAAAAAAAGAGAGAGGTTTAAATTCTGGCACCATAGAAGTCCATGGATGTTCTGAAGCCAATGACTAAATACTCTTGAATTTAATGAAGCTAATATTTTAAGTTCAGAAAATCCAAGAAACCACAAATTCCCTTCTGAAGTTTGTCCCTCTCTGCAGAACACTGGGAAGGAGTGGAAACATAAAGAAGACAGTTTTCCACCACAGGCTCAGTAAATGAAGTCTCATACAACTCCTGTGGAGTTTTTCCACTCTGTATATTTGGACTAGACAAAAATGTGCCCCCTTATGTGTAGTAAGGTCACTAAAATACACAAGTCCAAATCCTAGGTATGAGTCTAAGCAGAGTTAGTACAAGCTGCTGAAAACAAACCTGTAGTCACAAACACCTCGTGTGGATTTGAAGGTTCCTAGTCCGTATTGTTTGTCAATAATATTATTTGCAGGACAAAATAAGCTCTGTGGAAAACAAAAATTGGTGTATAATCAAAATTGTGTTTTTGGAGGGGTCATAGTTAATTATAGTTTGTTCTGTTACAACTATTTCTCCATGAATATACATAAGCCTAAATATCCCATTATGGTTTAATTATACAACCATTAGAAGAAGAAAATTGCTAATGAAAGCAGCTATGAAAAAATATACATAATTTACAAAACCACACATAATGTACCACATATATTTTCAAATATCATAGGAAAAAGATGACTCTGAGGATTTCAGCATTGCATTTAATCACTTTTATACATTATCAAACCTTTAATTAGGTAAAATTACGGGGGAGCTCGAAATGAAAACTCGTTTGGGTGTCATTTTAAACCATATATTAGGTTTATTTTAAGTTATGAGGTGGTTTTATTCCTTCACCTCAACTGTTGTTTTGCCATCTGGAATTTTTAGTCATAAACTTCAAAAAAATGTCATTAAGGTGTGACATTAACCTTCAGCATAAGGTTTTCACATTCCAGTCTTGTAAATTTGCATTATTGGCAAGCTGCATTATTGTCTTTAACTTTTCCCTGTCAGTAGCATTTCATGTAATGACTGTTTGCCACCTGCAATAGATCAACAAGACATGAAATGAATAAAGTTATAAAATAAAGACACATACATGGCTAGTACCAACTCAGGCTCTGGTACAAGACAAATATTTCCAAATTATTTATTATGAAATTTAAAATAAGAAAAAAATTCAGGTTTTGTTTGCATTTTAGTTGTTGGTTTGTTTATTTGATGAAGAAATATTTTACCAACTACCAAACCAAAGAATTTATAGATTATATCAATTTTTTCAAATGATATTGAAAGTTAACAAAACAGGCAAAGACTTTGTGTAGACATAATTTTTTTTTTAATTCCTTATTCCATGATGTTGAGGAATTCTAAAGTCTTGTTTGAGCTGATGATTTGTCTTTCTTGCAGCATCCATACCCAGTTCTTGGTCAGATTGAGAAGCTGAAGAAAGACAAGTTCATCCTGAAATACAAAAGTGCCTTTCTTGCAACCCAGTTGAGTTGTATGCATAGAAATTACCACTGATCATGACTCTGCCTGCTTAAATAGTTGGACACATCCAATTGTCTATTTTGCAACTGCATCTGTGTAAATCAAAAGCATTGGCAAATGTTCAACAGCACTAGAAATGAAGGGTTAAACCCTTACATGGCCCTTGAATAAAGGTTATGGATTCATGCAGAGGAAAAGTGTTGTGTTTCAATTTGTTCCTTTATCCAGCTTACTGAGAGACTGGGATATGCAGGTCTGTGCTAGAGTGCATTTGACTCTCAATATAGGCATGATTTAAGAGCAAACTCAACGACCCAATTCTTCCAGAAGGAATGTCTTGGTTCTCTGTGATCCTTGCCCTGAGAAGCCTGGTCTAGTGGTGTCTTCACCCATGGCAGGGTGTTGAACTAGATGATCTTTAAAGTCTCTTCCAATTCAAATCTTTCAAAGATTCTGTGATTCTAAGTTTCACCTAGATATGAAAATTTAAAAAGTCTTCTCTACCTCAGAAAAGCCAACAGCTCAGTTTTGTCATATTTGTTGAAATAATTGCGTTGGCGTTAGTTACACAGTTTGGGCAGAGATGGGATTGAAACCCAGCTTCCTGTCTTCCAGGAGGGAATTGCAGATGCCCACTAGGAAGAGAACCATCTCCTCCAGCTGCAAAGGCAACTCCCACTGTATGTGCAACTGAACTGGTAATTGTTCCGTAAGTGTGGCCACAATGCCCAACGTGCCCTCCAGAGGTCACAGAAGATTTGGGGTTTGATGGTGACTGGGATAGGTATGACCAGATTTGATAGATATTTCATGGAGTTTTGTAAGAAGGTATTAATCATCTCATTGACTTCATAGGTGAAAACTCGGTGTCTCTGGGACCAGGAAACATCTGCAGAAGGAAATTAAGAACAGTCAAGAGTATTCCTGGGTCTTGGAAAAATTCTTCTGCTCAGTTGTGGATGTCTATGCCTGAGCTAGTCACACCAGACTCTTATGGTCAGAGGATGCAAATAGGTATGACTCATATGCATATGGTCTTGTGTGTGAGCTGATGGAATTGTTCTTTATCTGTGTGAATGTGTTCAGCAAAGGACTCTGGTCTGACTTACAACTCTGCATTGGGCTCTAAAACATATAATAATTGATTTTGAGAACTTCTGTTATCAGGGCTCATAAGAGAAGAGCACAATGATAAATAAGGGCTATCCTCAGTAACTTAGAGGAAAGTTTCACAGGAAAAAATATGGTGAAAGTAAAGGAATAGTTAAGTGAAAAAGAAAAGTTTATTGGTGTACTAGTGCAATAAGTCTGAACTGTATTTTCAATGGGTACTGTCTGCTGTTCAGTTACGTATTATACAGTTACTATACTGGTCACACTCTTATTGCTGTGCCTTTCCAGCATATTTACATGTTCAAACAACAATTGTTCATTTATATGTGAATTAATAATTCAGGAAAATGCATTTTATATATGTGCACAAAAAGCTTTAGTGCATACTGGCTGTATTTCTGGCACTCTGTGCATTTCTATCTTTGAACAGCAGGCCCAAGAAAATACATAAAGCACTGCAATTTTTCACAAATGAGAAAATTCTGTTTGTCTCCAAAGTGTAAGGAAAGTGAAAATATTTTCTGTTTTCCTTAAGGATATTTAGGGCTACTGTAGTTCACAGATATCCATTACTGATAACAGTGTAGTTTTCTCTTCATAGAAAGTGGATCTGTAACAGTCTATGTATTTAAAACAAAACAAACTAATAAATTAAAAGAGTTAAAAAATTATGGTCTTTACATCCCATGAAAGCCCTCAGCATTCCCAAACTGAAAAATGTCTGTTGGTAAGAGATGAAAGTGCAAGTTTAAATTCTGTGTTATTTCAAATGCAACAGAAGAGGAAAGTAAGAACTTACTCTGACATGATCCTTTGGGGTGGAAGGGTAGGAAAAGAAAATTGGGCAAGAATTACCAATAGTTCTGTGTTCTTTTGTAAGTCTGAGGAAGAAAAAGGCATTTAAAGGAGCAGAAAATTGTAGATTAATAGACATAATGGAAAAAATTATACAGTATAATATTATGTTGTAACATAAAAAAAACCCTGATACAGTTCATAATTAGTTGAGAAGCAGAGATGACACAATGTTATGTCTAGTTCTCTATTTTGCATATGTATATATAGAAAATAAGCAATCAGTCAAGACAAAAATAATTAGTTTTCATTCCATAATGAAACATAGATAGTGTATGAATTTACTTTCTTCCCAGGTATTTGTGCTGATTGCTAGTTGAAGGTTTGTAACATTACTAATTTGCAATGGGCAGCTCCAGTGAACAATAATCAGTCCTGTTACAGGGAGCTGTAAAACAGAGACCGAGAACTAAGCTGCCTATAAATACCAAATTACTCATCAGCCTTGAAAATATTCTGATTAATCATTGCTCTAAAACATAAGTGACTGTTTTAAAGTGGCCTGAGCAATGGATTCCAGAGATCAAAAATGACATGATCATCTTTAAAATCTTTTCTTTTTGTTTGGCCTTACTAGTGATTCAGGAATACAGTGGGAATGTTAAACTAATTGCATTCATTGTACAAGGTGTTTAGTTGGTCTTTTCCACATTCATTTCCATCAGATCAGTGAAATGTGTGCTTACTTTTAGGATTATTTTAAATTACATTAAAGGGGATTATTTTTTTATTTTTTTTATTTTTTTTACATAAAACTCACAGTTTTCCACTCAAATACGTAACAGGGAACCAATTATTTCAATTTACCTACTAAATCATAGTCTTTTTTAACATAAGGAGTTGTTAGGACATAAATGTGCTCCTATACATCTATGTGTATATATATCATATATATATAAAAATCTGTGCATATATCTTTACATAAATTCCAAATGCATCAAGCCCTACGTCCTGAGGCATGCTTACAGAAAAGAAAAACTCATTGAGAAAGTGATTGTTAGTAGAATGAAAGTTCTAAATTACATCTTTTCTAGCATGGACAAAACCCTTGAAAGCATTTCAAGATAAAGTGAGTTATCCGTATAACACAGGATACAACATCACATTGGTTACAACACACAAAGATCCCAAACCATTTCCAGACAGTGCACAGTGGAGAGGAAATTCATACTTAGACTTGCGGCATCTTACACGACAGCTAGATTTGATTTCCCACCCTTACAGAAATCTTGATTTGACAAATGAGTTTTCTAAGCAGGACTAATATCAGCACTCACCAATTTCTGCTGGACATTCAGCTCTATTGGTACTGGCCTTCCCCAGTCTTCCATCCGGTCTCAAATGTCTACTCATATTTTTAATGTTTCTTGCAGTCCTAATTTTCTTTCACTTTTTCTGTACATGCTTCATCAATTTTAATTAAAATCTTAATAGGTATGTTTGGGTGTAAAGTGGTACAGCAGTTTTATTTACATGCATAGTATTCAACCTCTTCAGAAAAGCTCTATCAGTCTTTCTCCTTCATATACCAATTTTTCATACTCCACAGGTTTGTCTCTATTGTTGAAGTGTGTAGCAATTCCATAACCAGTGATCCTGATGTTTTTGCTGTGTGGGTAGATCCATGGTAACAGGTAAAGACACCGAGGGTCTGCACTCATTTGTTCTGTTTTCTTTTAGGAAAATAAGCCTTTAACTGAAATTTTTAGTACAGGTACAAAAGTGATGTTATTCCCATAGCATACCTAGACTGTTATCTGAGGTCTTCTGTTGGCACTGATGGCAAGGTCTTCTTCCCACCAACCAGGACCTTGATATCATGGGTTACAAAATCAGTTTTAAAACATAACCCTCACCTTTTTGGCCAGAGGATCTTTACGGAACTATAGACCAGTGAAAAGCTCATAGATCACTCTTTAATCAATATAATGCATCATCAATGTGTTAATCACAGACTTTCCCAGTGGAGTTTGTATACTCTAAGCAATTTTCTGATGAGGATGCTATTCTCATTATTATTTAAAAAGCTGAAAGTAAAGACAGAGCAAAATTGTGATTGCTCTGGTTTAAAACCTGCTGTTGGTACATAATTATCCAAGCTCATTAGTGTCCTGTTATACTAAAAGTCTTGTTATGGCCAAAGTAGAACATGCCATACATATAGAATTATTGTCAGCACAATTGAAGTTTTAACAGTCTATTTAATTCAAATTGTGTAATTACATACATAGTTACAGGAAAGAGTAATTAATAATACAGTTAAAATTATACAAATACCATCTGGATCTATACTACTACTTTAGTGTTGTGCTCAGTTTCCTAATGCTATTTGTACTTGTAATCATTACAACCTAAAGCTAAACTAAGACACAGTTGCTCATTCAGCACCTTGTGGTTTGATAACTGTCACTACAGAGAAACCACAGTTCAGAGCAAGCCAAAGCAAGCTCAGACATATTCTGAGCCCCTGCACAGTCAGCTTAAAGACACAAAACTTGAGGTCTTTTAACACTAATTGTAAAGAATGTGCTTGTGTTTATTGGTCTGTGATCCACAGCAACTTTATGTTTTTATTCATGTCAGGCTTATATGACAAGTCATCACATACTTGCCTCCTGCATTTTGGGGCTGCTCACAAGTTGAAAACTGTATTTATTTACACTGGCTGGCTTCAGACATGCTCCTATAACACTAGAAGGAGAGGACAGTTAGCCAGACATTTCTAAGCCCCTCGAACAGCTAAGATAAATATGTTCTTATATCCCACTGGCTTCACACAGGCACAGACAACAGAAAACACACAGTGGTCCAGACCTTGTATGGGGACATATGTGACATCACTGCAAACACTGCTGACTGGCACTCAGAGGTGCTCAGTGTGTGTCACAGTGACTGACTAAATTTAAACACCTCAAATAGCTGAGATGACTCCTCTAAAAATGCCTGTGTCTCATAAGACAACATAGAGAACTGAATAGCTCAACTGTAGACATCAACATTGTGGAGAAGGGGCCTAAACCATGATGAGTCTCTCCCTAAACATCTAATTCCAGTCTCTTTTTTGCTGGAGCTTAAACTCTGCTTTTGATTACCAGATAATATCTATCAACAATGTGCTGCTCCTAAAAGAAACAGATGGCTGAATATAGCCAAACAAGTAAGTCCTTGTATTTCTCTGATTGCTGCCAAAAATATTTCTGTTTGTAAGGGAAATAATAATAATAATAATAATAATAATAATAATAATAATAAAACCCCAAGCTTACCCAAAAGCAACAAAGATTTAGTGAAAAACCAAAACATAACTCCACTTGATCCCATGTACAGCAAATGAATATGCTGTTGTTGCTGGTTGTTTACAGAGCTGGTTGTTTGCAATATTCATCCCTGGATGCAGTTTTAATTTTCCTGAGAGACAGCTGGTTGTGCAGGCACACACACCCCTGCTCAGAGACAGAGCACCCATAAAGCATTTTCCACGCGTGGTATCATTTATCTTAATAGTTGTTAGTGCTGCAGTTCCCACTTTAACAGTAATCATGACACATTTGTTACTTGATTTATTTGAATAGCACTGTCAAACACTGCATAAACAATACTGCTCTGGGACCTGGCCAGAAATTTCAAATTGCATTTTAATATTTATGTGCCTTCAGACTCTATGAGGAAAAATACTGATGGTAACTTGCAATTTGAACCTCTGTAACAGCAGAGCCAGAATAAGTCTGTTTTTTCCTATAACCTGTGTCATCTATCATGATATTTCTTTAGCTGATCACAAGTAAAAAGAACATTAGTTTATATTTTTAACAACTGGCAGTTACTGAAATAATATTTAGGTGGAATTAAAGGTTGCTTGTGGCTTCCTGGATTGGCTTTCTAAATAGCTGCCAACCATGGCTGTGATTTCATAGCAATGAATATCACTGCTATTGCTTAAGAGCAAAATGAGAAGAGATACCATGACTTTGGGAGTTTTCTTTCTGAAATCTAATAGCTCTCTGTGAGCCTCTAGTTTCTATTTAGCACCATACATTAACAGCAAAATGTTATAACAGTGAGCTGATCCTAATTATCATTAGGACTTCTCTGTATGCTAGTGGTACATTTTTGATTAGCTGCCTCTAAGGGCAGCATTTGGTTTTTTTTTGCAGTTAGGAGATCTCACCATCAGAATTATAATCACTGTAGTAAAAATGCTGTGGGTGGGTTCTCACTATTAGTTTCCTGCTGTTAATAAATGATAAGGATATTCACAGTGTTTTGTTCCCCCTTCCCATTGCTTCAAGAGGATTCAGAAATCAGTCACTTAAATGACATCTTTGTGTAGGTGAGGTTGGGCTTTTCCTGGCTCCATTTAAACCCTTCTCTTTATCAGTGACCATCTGGATGTGCATGTGTTATGTTCTTTTAGATGTGTCTGTTTATCATGCAACTTAGTGTGGGTTGCTTTTTTATGTCAAAATAGCAATAGCAATTACTCTTTATCTTTGGAATAATAATGATATGTATATGAAGAATGTGTATAGGGCTTGGCTCTACTCTCTCTTAGGCAAAACCACCAGCTGTGAGATTGTGGAGTTCATAAAGCAATGGATCCTCTTCTCTGAAGCATGTTCTGCTCTCTCCTAGGAGACAGGGGCATGTATCTTTGCTACCCTAATGGACCAAGGAACCCCTGAAGTCCCCACAGGGAGCCCCCAGCCCTCCTGAGAGTTATTTCCTTTCTTTTTTTCTAAAATCTTAATTTTTGTTAGTAATTTGCAGAATAGGAAACAGAGAACACATTTATATCCTTCTCTTTCTCTTTCAAGTATCTGTCATGAAAACTGATAGTACCAAGGAGTCCAGGGAAAGTCTAAGGAAAACACAATCAGAAGAACATCCCAGTTCCAAGGAGTCCGGGTAAAGTCTAAGGAAAACACAGTCAGAAGAACATTCCTGAGCTTGAGGACTAGACAGAGAGCAACATCATAAAGTTCATTTAAAAAAGAGAATATCCTGGGACTGACATCATCCAGTGTAAAGTCACAGGCTGAGAACTGACTAACCATGAACAACTTTGCAGAGGAGGATGTTGATTTTCAGAGTTTACTCAGGCCCTGAGTAAATTATTCCACTTGGAGTTAGCCCTTCTGGAGCAGCAGGTCAGATTTCTGAAGTCCCTCACAATAATTCAGCATTTGCAATGGCACCTATCATCAAGAGCACACTTATTTAATAGCAGAGGAAAGGAATTGATTTACTCAAACCCAGATGAGGTAACATGCGGTGCATGAAAGGTCAAGGAATTGGGATTGGGAAGCAAAACAGAAAACAAAATTATTATTCAGTGTAGTAACATATTTGGATAAACACTTAGAGTCTACACCCCGAAGTGGAGCTGTGTGTCTTGCAGGCACATTACTCAGGAAAGGAAGACAAGTTTTAAGTTGTACCTCCACCTCAAAATAAATGAGACAGGGGATCTGGTGACCAGTGTAGTGGTGACATGGAGAAGGTTGAGGTACTCAGCAACTATTTTTGTGCTTCAGTTTTCAATGGCATTTCCTCTTCCTACATCTCTTAAATCCCTGAATCTCAATGCAGGCACTGAGAGAAAAAAGTCCCTCCCATTACAGGAGAAGATCACGTTTAAGTCCATCTCAGGAACCTGAATGTGTATAATTCCATGGGGCCAGTTGAGATGAATTCCAGGGTTCCAAAGGAACTGGCAGATGTAGTCACTACATCAGGGCAGTTAGCCAAAGTCCTTGGTGATTAGAAAAAGGGAAATAATAGAATGTAGACTCATTAAGGTTTGAAAAGATCTCTAAGACAATAAAGTCCAATTGTTAACCCAGCACTATCACACTCACCACCAACCCATATTCCCAAATGCCTCACAGATGTGCCTTTATAACACTTCCAAGGATGGTATTCCATCATTTCCCTGGGCAACCTCTTCCAGTGAATGACCACACATCTCACCTACTTGAAAAAAGGGTAAAAAAAGGAAAAAAAGAACTCTGGGAACTCTCAACCAGTCAGTCTCACCTCTGTGCCCAGGAAGATCATGGAATGGATGCTCCTGGAAGATATGTCAAGGTATATGGATGACAGGAAGGTGATTGGAGAGGTAGTTTCTCAAAGGAGAAATCATGTCTGACTAACTTGGTGGCCTTCTGTGATGGAGTGATTGCACTGGTGATAAGGGAAGAACAAGTATTGTTCTCTACCTTGACTGCTGTAAGGTCTGTGGCACAGTCCTCCACAAATTTCTCGCTCTGAATTGGAGAAATACGGGTTTGGTAGATGGACTGTTGGATGGATAAAGAACCATTTGGCTGCATCCAGAGCTACAGTCAAAAGCTCAATGTCCAAATAGAGGTCAGCAATGAAGGGTCTCTCTCAGGGATCAGGACCAGCTTTGTTCAAAATCTCTATCAATGCCATACACAGTAGGATTAGGTGCACCCTCATCAAGTTTGCAGATGGCACCAAGTTCAGGGGTGTGATTGATACACACCAGTGACACTGGCACAGGTTGCCCAGAGAAGCTATGGACACATGTCTGGAAGTGTTCAGTATCAGGTTGGATGAGCCGTTGAGCAACCTGGTCTAGGGGAAAGTGTTCCTGCTTAGAGCAGGTGAGTTGGACTAGGTGGTCTTTGTAGATATCTTCTGACCCAAAACACTACAAGGTTGCATTCTATGTTTTATGGAACACAAATGGGGTCGTATTGGTCTTCAGACACCACCCTTATTGCCTTGAGGGCGCTCAGTGTTCAGTCCAGATGTCCTAGCTCCTTTCCTCTCATTGCATTTGTGTGATTAAGCAGTAAAATAGGATAGCAGGAGTCTATTGCAGTATTTTTCTGATTCTGTATTCAAATGAATTGGATATAGGGATGTCAGAGGAACTCCTGTGATTCAGGCAGGGAGGTAAGTGAAAGCAACACTAATGGAACATCTAATGTACAGATGTGTTTTTGTGCTTCAGTTTCTGCAGCCTCAGTATTGCAGATGAGCTGATAAATTATTCCAGTTGCTAATTTGTCATGAGAGGCTTTATTACCACTTCTGTCACCTTGAGTGCCTTACACAATCAGATTGCTTTCTGCTGGGAGAAAATATCTTATCTCTTGTGATATATGGTAATTGTTATAATACAAAAATTCTCTCTACCTTTTGTGTTCTGTAAGTGTTCATTTTATGTATTCTCCACCACCTTCAGCTTATTCTCACAAGTTGTTAAACTGTTCCTTAAGTGAAATGAAAACTCATTTCTTCCCTTTGTGTCTTCACTAAATCACACAAATTTGTGAAGGGAAAGTAAATCTGTTTTCAAGGTTGCTGTGTTTTTTGATTTTTATTGTGATTCTGACAATTAACAGACATGGCTTCTGGAATCATGTCATTAAGCTGCTCAACGGAAACCTTGAAACTGTTATCCTTTAGAGCTCAAGAAATCAGGAAACAAACTAAAAAAGAAAGACCACGCTTTCTTTTTTAACTTCATGCATTTTTTTTTAGGGTCTGCCTCCAAACTGAAATAGCAATATTTCAGTTCTATATCTCCTTTCTTCATCATCTCCAATGTCTGCAAAAAACTAGTGTAGTCCATAAATCAGAGTAGAAATGGCACAGATACTGGGAAAACTACATTCAAGAACTAGTTGTCAGAAAAATGTGCAGAACATATACATGGTTAATCAAAGAATATACTTTATGGAGTTATAGGTCAAAGTCTTACTAGAATATTCCAAAGCTGCTACTTGTGGTCTAAACCTTTTTCAAGAGAATGGGATATCGGAGCCTGAATTGTCTCTTAATAACTTACACAGGGAAAGACAAATTCCTGATGATATTCTCTCAATAAAATTTTAAAGAGTGGATCAAATGATTCCTTCTCAGGACTGTTGGATTTTCAGAAAAATCCCTGGAGAACCACCCTTTCTCCAGAGTTCTTGGGGTCTCACCTTGCAGTTGTGCTCAGCAGGGAATGCACCAAAGACAATGACATCATAATCTTCATATTAACTCCAAAAGGGAGTGAGAGCAGGACTTGGTGAGGTATGTGTCTTGCTTCCTTCAGCTTTGAATTCTGGTTTTCCTTATTGCTTTACCTCCCTGTGTGTCCCTGAATGTCCCTTCTCTGTGCTTGCTTCTCCAGATGAACTTAAACGTGGAAGAACTTCACCAGTGAAGCCTGGGAGACATTAATGAGTATTTTTCTCCAAAATTTCCTTCTGTGGGAACTTTCTAGAATGTTATCTCCACTTACTTTTGACCTTATAGACTGTTAAAATGTAATAGACTCCCCTGCTTCCCAGGGAGGTGGCTTTTGGAGTAACACATAATCTATGATGACCCTTCTCTCGTCTTCCCCTGAAAGTAGTACAGAGGGAGTGCTTGGATGACCCTCTTTCTAAGATTAATTACTCTTTGAGCTGTGTTTGCTCTCTTGGTTCTTTCTAAAATTGATGCTTTCACGCTTCTTTCTGTTTTGTTCAATATTCTTGGTATTACAGACTTGGAACAGAGTTGACATTTTCTACTCAATGCCATTAATCCACCTGTGAGTATGCACATCTAATCCTTTTAAAGGTTTTCCCTTTGTAAATGTTAATCTGTGCATGTTCATATGGAAATCAATTAATTTTTTGCTTTGTTGTAATTAAAAGTAAAAAATGGTCATATTTTATAATCAACTTGTTATATTTTCTCATAGTATATCATTTACTTTATCTTTTTTCCATTATTTTATACCTCTTCATCCTCTTGTTTTTGCTGGAATGTTTCAGAAAAAAAAAATACAAAAAAGCCTTTCACACCATAGAAAGATTTGAACTGATCTGGCTCTTTTAAAGTTCTGTGATAGCATTTTATTTGTTTGCATTTCAGATTCTAAACATTACACTGAAATAATGTTTTTACATTTGGGGATAAGTTCAGAGTTAAAAAAAAAATAAATCTTTATATCTGCAGAAAGTTCTTGGCAACACAAGGCAACATAAGCCAATTAAAATGCATGTGCTGAAGACCTGAAGTCTTAGGAGTCAAAGCTCATATTCAGAAATTCCCCAGTGTCACTTGATTTCTCTCAGAAAAAGGGTTTCATCTAAGTAAGGAAGGAGTAGGAAAAACAGCACATCTGCAGGCAAATCAAAACTATCTTTAATAAAACAGCACATCTGCAGGCAAATCAAAACTATCTTTAATAAAACAGCACATCTGCAGGCAAATCAAAACTATCTTTAATGACACAGTAGGTTTATAAATACTATGCAGTGGCTGGTGGGGAATATTGCAAATGTACTACCCAGAAAAAGGGAAAATCGACCTGAGGCAATTGTCAGGAGATGCTTAATCCTATTATTCTTAATATTAGTTGACTTTTGCATGGCTGTAGAATCTAAAAAGAATCAGGGATGTAGCAGGGCTTTGTTTCATAAACCTGTCTGTTATTTACTGGAAAAGAAAGTCTATGGGAATCTCAAAGCGTTTACCTAGACCAA
Organism: Formicarius rufipectus; assembly: GCA_013399695.1. Classification (NCBI taxonomy): domain Eukaryota; kingdom Metazoa; phylum Chordata; class Aves; order Passeriformes; family Formicariidae; genus Formicarius; species Formicarius rufipectus. The sequence goes on along the minus strand of VXAU01002298.1, from coordinate 316,554 downwards.
GTGCCAGGGCAACCTCCAGTGTTGATGCAGGCTGGGGGATGACAGGAATGAGAGCAGCCCTGCTGAGAAGGACTCGGGGTTGCAGATGGAAGGGAGGCTGGACATGAGTTATCTGTGGGCACTGGTAGCCCAGGAAGCCCCAGCCATGTCCTGGGCTGCATCCCCAGCAGTGTGGGGAGGTTGAGTGACAGGGTTGTCCCCTTCTGCTCTGCTCTGAGACTCCACCTGCAGATCTGTCTCCAGCTCTGGGGTCTCCAGAACAGGAAGGATATGGCCCTGTTAGAGCAAGTCCAGAGGAGGGACACCAAGACTGATCAGAGGGATGGAGCACCTCTTGTCCAAGGAAAGGCTTAGAGAATTTGGATTGTTCAGCCAGGAGAAGAGAAGGCTTTGGGAGTGACCTAAGTGTGATCTTTCAGTATGTGAAGGTTTTATAAGAGGATATAGTAACAGGAGAAGGAGGAACAGCTTTGAACTGACAGGCAGTAGGTTTAGATTAGATATTAGCAAAAAGTTCTTTACATTGAGGGTGGTGAGGCCCTGGCACAGGTTGCCCAAGGAAGCTGAGGCTGTCCCGTCCCTGGAAATGTTCAAGGCAAGGCTGGATGGAGCTCTGAGCAGCCTGGTCTAGTGGAAGGTGTCCTTGCCCATTTCAGGGGGTTGGAACTAAATGATCTTTAAGATCCCTGCTGACCTAAGCCATTCTATGATTTTATTATTCTATGACGCTATAGAGGTAGGACACATCATCCTTAACTAGTTCCTCTGAAGTATTTTGTGCTGATAATTCCAACTTTCCTCCTTTGTCTTCAGTCCATGTGTCTTGGTCAACCTCTGGTGCTGCCCAGGTATCCCTAACCCAGTTCTCTCTTTGACCTCCAACACTCCAGCTCCATGACTTCCCCTTCCTCTCCCTCTTTTCCTGAAACCCGCTGGTTTCTTCAGCCAAGGAAGAAGGACTCAGAAGCTACACCTGAGACAAGCTCTGTGCTTATACACCTGAAATATCCTCTTCTGACATGCTGCAAAAATACTGGGCACTTTACACAACGCACTGGTCTCTGACATTTTCTAGCACAGTCTGCTGTAGATAGAAGAAAACTGTAAACAAAAAATGGAATAATTCCTACTTCATTAGTGGTAAATCATGTCATTCAGACATGAGAATGTCAGGTGAAAAATCAGAGCAAGCTGTTTTATAAAAGCCTATTATACTAAATGCCAAGATTACACCGGGGGTTTTTTAATCAACCATTCATTGCTCAGAGGTAATTACATCTTTGTTTTCATAAATTATGAGGATTAAGGTCACTGTGTAAATTGCTGTTCTCAGTCAAAATGGTCAAGAATTCTTTGATCTGTCATAGAAGAGCATGTTTACACATCTGTAAGATCTAAAAGGTTCTGGTCTTCTGCTCTGCTGCAAATGTCACCACAAGAAAGACAATTTGTCATCGTTTTGGACCTCTCCTTGCAATCCACAAAAATGCATCATTTTGTATTCAATTTGTATTTTATTTCCTAATGTAATTCCATCAGAATATTTTCTGTTGTGAAAAGAGGGAGTAAAAAGATGCAAAAGAAAACACACTGCAAGAAATAAAGTCTGTGGAAGACCTAACCAAATAGATGACAAAATAAGGAAAGACAAAGTATCCTTAAGGGCTATTGGAAGAACTCAGGAATTTATCATTGTAAAACAGCAACTAGAGAGAAATACCATAAGAATATATATTACAGAGGGCCATCAGGAGAAACAAACAAAAGTAATTTTCTGGAAATTTATTTGTATATAAACATTATTTAAATAATTACTACCTGTTGCAAATTATAAATCTGGTCTTGGAAACTGCTTGGCAACCCATGAATTGCTTGCAGTAGATTTTCAGAGGCACAGCCAGGAAGAAGATGAAGCTACTGGAGAAATTATAATCTGAGTGGAAAATATTAAGAAAAGGCACTCCATTCTCAAACATTAGAATTATTTTTGGGGTCAAAATTTGCTGACCGGGTGAAGCCCATTGTGACAAGAGCAGCCTGGAAAATGGAATGGTTATACATACATGCAAATACTCTGCATTTTCATGCACTTAGAACATTAGGCAGTGAAGATTACAGTATTTTAGCAGACCATGGAAATAGTAGTCAGGGTTCTTTAGAGATTAAGAATACAATTCATTCCAGAAGACTGACTGTCCTAGGCACACTGTAATGATGAATAAACTTCTAACACAAGGTTGCACAATGCTGTCAAGAGAGACAGGAAAAGACACAAGAGACTTAACAAAAGAATGTTCCCCTACAGAAGTTTTCAGCTCGTTTTGTTGTCTGCAAAGAAAGAGCAATTAGATGATTAGGTCAGGAGCTTGGAGTTAAGTGGGACTAATTCAGAGCACAGTTGAGAAAACGTCTACTGTTTTCTCCCAAATGAGCAAACAGATCTATGAGGATTTTTGGAGAAACTCTTGAATTTTAAGGTACTAATGGACGGCAGGGGAACTCTGACCTGACACCCTGCAGAGCCTCAACCAGATTAATGGGGTAAACTGACAGTAGCTAGAAAAATACATATAAGAATGAAAAGGCAGATCGTGGCAGGTATATTACAGATGTGTGAGTACTTGGTGCTTGACAAGTGGTTTTAAAACCCACACCTGCAACCCCTCAGCAGAGAAAATGAGGTGAACACAACAGTCCCTTCCCCCCCTCGCTGTCCCTATGAAATCCCCACGAACACCTCACAAATACAAATTTCTGTAAACTCTGGCCCTTCTTTGTTTCCATCATCTCAGGGAACAGCAACTACAGTCCCCAGGTAAGGGCTGACAGTTACCCTGGAGAAAGAATAACAATTAAATCTGCTCCGAGCCAGTGTAGGAGAGGGACAAAATAATTGGGAAGCTTTTGTTATTTTTCTCATTAGACTCTCCAACATTTGCCACTGAGCAAAGAAAGGTTTGCAGCCCCAGTTTATGCTATGCTAATTCAGGGTGGCTGCACAGCCTGTATGTTGCTTAAAGGTTATAAACAAAAAACAATCCAAATTTCAGTGCTTCTTCACCTGTATATGAAAGGCAAACAAATCTCTCTCCTTGTAGCACATGCCATCATGTGTACTGCATCCTTCCAAGATAGTTTATGATAGATAGAATTAGGAAGGATTTGGGAATCTTCCTCTGCTCCTACTTTGTAACTCCTACCTGTGACTGACTTGGAAGGTGAGGACAGAGGGTACACACTGAAAAAAAGAGTGAGTGCCTGAGGTTTGAAAGACCTGTACCACACATGCCCTTCTTTATATCCCATGTCTGAATTCCAGATACATGAGATATGTATTTTAAATCAATGTGCACTTAAAGAAAGAGGATCAGTTTAAATCACAATGTTGTTGCTCTGTGAGAAATCTTTCATGGAGAGAACTGCCCTGAGTGGGTGGGTGAGGAGGTTAAAAAAAATTGCTTATGAGGGGTTATAACCCAAAGCCTGTCTCCCATCTTTTACTCCATTGTAATTTAGAAAATACCAGTGCTTGGCAAAAATTCCATTCATGAATTTAATGACCTGACATCCAAGACCTGCCCATGATCAAAGAGAACTAAAAACAGACTGCAGTGCTGATGTATTTTAATTGAATTTGATGGTGAAAACTAAAGAGGCATTTCAGCTTAAACCAAAATAGGATTACAGAAAGTGATCCTTAATGTTTTCTAATTTAGAAAAAGTCTAAAAATATGCATTCCAAAGGTGGTATTTTTCTCATTTTTGGATGTTTCTACCTTTCTTAAAGTACAATAGATTTAATCAAATGCAGCCTGAAAAACAGTCACGTGGGGAAAAAAGGGCAAATCCTTTAATGTGTATAATTGGAATAAAATAGTCTCCCTTTATTTTTTCCCTTCCCCATTGCTTATAAAAGTAGTTAAGGAATCAGATATTGGCTTACAGCTTGTTTTGGATTTCCCTTTCCCCCAAATGCATTTTTAGAGAATAAAACATAAAAAGCCTCATGAAGCTCCAGGTTATCATCATTATGTGCAAGTTAAACCTGTGAGACAACACCTTTAATATCTGACCTCACACATAGATCTTGCCTTTCTCTTCAATTGGTTCTCCAAGTCTTTCAATTTTGTTTTGGTTGAACCTGTCCAGTTCAATATTTTATTATTGAATATATACATACATACACTCACATATATGGAGCATCCATGATCCAGGCTTTCCAAACACACCCCTGCCACTATCACGGAATGTTACTGTGTCATTTGAAACTTTAATTTCTGCTTCAGGTTCTTTCAGATTTCAAAAACCCTTTCAAAAGTTTTTTATGTTTTGTCACGTTTCCCTGTTAAGATGTTTTAAAGATTTAGTTTATGGTTTTTGCCTTTCAGTGGAAACAGAAAAAGGGAAACAAAGGAGTTATTTGCATAAAAACACACAAGGGGATGTGAGTGGCCTTTGAAGAGTAACTTTAGTGAGTCTTTATTTTTCTTGGCCTTAGATCTGTTCATTTACAATCATATCCCCTGAAGAAAGATGGTCTGAAAAGAATTAAGAAGATGTTTCAATTTATTTATTCATTCATTAAGAATACACTTCTGGGCCAGCAAGACTAAGAAAAGAGGGGTTTCAAAGAGGAAAGATTCTTTTGTAACATATGTTAGAATAATTTTACTCATTATATGATGCTTTATGACCAGTTTACTGAAAGGAAATATTGAAACACTGCAGAAAAGTATAATATTATGTATAGATTAATCAAAATTATGTGAATTTTTAATTATCTTCTTAGCTTTTTTACAATAATCTTTATGAGCTTAAGCTTTTAAGTGTGATTAGTATCAAAATATGAGTCCAAAATATCCTGATAAATTTTCTTGGCTGGGTCAGATGGAGTTTCACTTAAAACAGTAAAAATAAATTCTGGTTTCACAAGATTCCACAAACTCTGGAGAGTTACAGCTAATAATGATTATACAATATTACAAAAAGAAAGTTTTTGTGTTCCTTTACCTCTCTGTAACCTCATAAGTTACATATAAAATATAGGTAAAAGCCAAAAGTCTTATTTGAGTCTTTATCCAGTGGAGCACTGGAAGCTAAAATTACAATAAGCAACTCTGGGGAAAAAAATACCCAAAAAATATAACCAAAAACCCAAGGACCAAGCATTTCCATAAACCCATTTGAGAGAAAAAGTATATTCCTTACCTGTTTAAACCAAAGCTTACTAAAACTATTAAAAATAAGTTTTTATTATTTATCAATGAACTTCTTTTACATCTCGTCAAAGTAGCTTGGTTTGGTTACAGTGAAGAAATTGTAAAATTTCCAACAACTCTGTGGGATCTATTTTTGAGACTTTCATCCAAAATATAAGTAAGATAGTGAGGGATTTTTGACCATTATTTAAAAAAAAAATAAAAACAAAACAAAAATCAACCAACCAAACAAACAGAAAATCTTTCTAGAAGTGGAAAAACTATGCTTTCTGGAAGAAAAAAAATTCATCTTTATTTTTCCCAGTGGTGAAACAGTTCTCTAATAGTAAAAGAAAAGAAACAAAACCAAAACAAAACAAATAAAAGTCCCCTTAAACCCAACAAAAAATTTTCAACCACTGCCTAAATATGGAGATAATTTGTAAGATAAGTAAACTTATGCCTAGATGTGGCTGCGGTGTATTTCCACATGAAGTTTTAATAACAAGTCACAGTCCTGATGCCTTTCTACCATAAGAAATTAAGTGTTTTAGGAGACTTAGATGTATTTAGTCTTTTTTTTTTTTTTTTTCTGGTCAGTGAATTTTTTTTTGTTAGAGTTTAATTGTATATTTAATGAGAAATCTTATAAATTACTGAGCTTGTGAAGTGGATATTTGGAATCTCCAAGCAGTCTTCATACAGAATCATGACGCTGAGCTAACATGATTATCCTTATGTAATTGTAGAGAAGAAGTGAGGAGGGGACTGTTGGTGAGTCAATGAGAGACCAGCAGAAAATACACTTAATACCTGTACAACAAACACGTTTCTTCCTCCCCTGCTGTCTCCTCCCAAACACTGCCTAAGCCAAGCCACTGGCAAGGAGAATTCACTACAGATGGAGCAGCAGCAGCTCATGTAACAGTAGTGTGCAGCTCACCCCATCTGGCAACCAAGTGTTTGATATGGTGTTTGTTAGCTGCCTAACAGATTATTTTATTTTCCCCCTCTCTACATAAAAACAAGGAAGGTTAGTAAGTTTTTTTTTTCGTGTCCACCAGCAGTCATCTATAAACTTACTTCGTAGCCAAGAGGGTGTTTGAGCAAAGTGCTGCCTCCTCACCCTCCTGCTTCTGAATCACTTTCAGATGCTCTTGAACATTATCCCCACTCCAAATGGATGGCAGATTGTTTAGGCTGTGATTAGATTAGGCAGGCACAGGTGGCATCACCTGTTGTAAATTTGTCAACTTTTATGTCTACAGTGGCAGCTGCTCTTCTTTACCTTTTAAGAACTCGGCAAAGAGGAGAGGGAGAGGGTGCTGAGCCCTTGACGTGAGTCCCATGGAAAAGAGTCCCATGGGTTTCAGGGAGTCAGGATGTTCCTCGTGCCATTATTCAGTGATAGCTGTCTTTCTGTCCTGAGCACCATGTTTTGGGATGAAAGGGCATTAAATCAGCAGCAGGGAAGAAATGGTCTACTGTGTTTGCTTCACCTTTAATTTAAATGTGGTTAATGACTTGGGAAAATTTGCTGAGCTCTGTAACACAGTGTCCTGGTGAAGGGAAGCGACAGTCTCTTAGATACTGTATTATCCACTGGTTTGGAAGCAATAATCCTTAGATTTAATGACCGTTTTAGTTAACACAGAAATGAACCAATTTGACTCTAGTCCCTACTCAACATCAGATCAATATAATCTTGTCTTATATTATATAATACATTTTATTTCTGAATTTTCTGTCAAATTAATCCTTTTTGAAGTGGTCAGTATTCTAACTTAATATATTCTTAAAAAGTTACTGCTTTTAATAAACACTATACCAGGCACTAGAAAGCTGTAAAAAGGGTATTAATATGTATATTGTGTAAAATCTGTCTTAATGACAGCAGAGTAAATCTGCCTCCATAACATGACTTTCACTGTTCAGCAAAGTTCTCATTCTTTACAATAGTTCTCCATCGAGTTATTCTTTTCTGGTCCTGCTGAAATATTATTTTCATCCTAGACTACATTAACAAATCACAGAGTTTTCAGTTGCCTTTGCATTTCCTATTAACAATAATTCAGTTGTCTTGTTTTTCACCCTCACACATATTCATGGTACAAAAGATAATAATAATTTATTATTATTATNTAATAAATTTTATAATTCAGACCCAAGTTTGATACAATAATATGAGCCAGCAGAACTGCCCAGCAATATGATTTGTAGACTGACTTATTACTTCTTCATTAATTACTATAATTTACTTTAAAACTTTCTGAGAATTTTTCAACATTGCAAACAACAGATACAGCAGAACTGAGGAAGTGTTTACCCGTCTCACATATCATCTATTTCTTCGGGTTATACCAGCTGGTTTCAGAAAAGACATTAACTCTCACCATAAATATTCTTCCCTGAAAGGGACTGGAATTTTCCCTTTTGTCTAGCACTTTTGGAACCAGTTTTTACCCAAGCACCTAGACTGAGGCAATATGGAAAGAACCGATTAAGATGAGATTTCAAATAGTTTATTTGGGGAAAAAAAAAAATTTAAAAAAGAGTAATGGCAAGGAACAGATCACCAAAAAACCCAAACAAACAAAAAAACCCTCCAAACTAACAAAAAACCAACCAAACAGAACTAAGGAATATTTTTGCAATAAGACTTATAGCAACAGTTGATCTAAACAAAACCACCAGCAGAGGAAATAAAGAGATGAAGCCATTGGGAGGTCACTCTTGAGTTCAGTGCCAGGTAAGGGTTCCAACAACAGAGTGTGGAAGGGATTTAAGGGACTAACTCTGCCGCAATCAGTGTGCTGGTTGTATTCATGAGAACAATATACACCTTTGACAAGAGCTGCAAGGGAACTTTGATGGATTCAGGAAGCAAATGTGGGATAAAACTGTGTTAGGGAAAACTTCATTTCATAGAATCATCGAATCATTAAGGTTGGAAAGATTGAAAAGTCTTCAACTAAAGACCACCATGTCCACTAAACCATTTGATTTGTTCATGGTTCTAAATGTGTCTTAATTACAACGGGGAAATACTTAGGTGCTCTCTTCAAATTGAATCTGAAGCATTTTTGTATCCTAAATATGAAACGTTTTGACTTCATATTTGAATGCTCACTTAGTATTGCTCTGTATCTTTGCAGAAAACTCAGGTGAAAATGATCTATTAAACACCAGGTTATTTTTCATCAGGTCAATCATTTAAAGGCCATTAGCCTTTGGAGCAGTAGATGACTGGCATGGATTTTGGCTTGCATTAACATCCACATCCTGAGTGCAGAGCCACTTCCATAACATCTGTCCAGAGCAGCTGCTCTGTACTTTGAGTGGGTTTTTCTCCTGGTTTCACTGTGCCTCTGATTTCCACAGACCACACTGGGCTCAGTCCACACAGCCGACCTGATGTCACCAATGTAGGACTGCAGCTGCCACCAGCTGTGTTGATTGTTGCCACGGATGAGCCTTCCCAGAACCAAAACCTCGGAGACTTTTCCAGCCTGAAATATGAAAATGCACACAAAGTCCAAAAAACTGGGGCTTAGCATCTCTCTCTTTTGTTAACTCTGATGTCATTAAATTCCAGTGGGATTTAATCTTTAATGAAGAAAAATACATATTATTGAAGTGAAGATATTGGGGTTTACTTCCAAGAGTTATCTATGCATTGTTATAATCTCTTTGGATTTTTCTGATTGACAAATGCTGTTGCTGTAAAGCTAAATTAATTACTTCGTTCATACCAAAATTGATATTTCTTACCTATATATTTGTACAGAACATACTGTAAATCAGAGCTTACTACAGTATAATAGAATACTTTAAAAAATCAGAAATATGAAGAAGTTTCACAGCTTTAAATAACATATTAAGTATTTTGTAAGCTCTCAAACAGCCACTTATTTGCTACATTCATTATCAGTCATCCTTTATTAGTACTTTATTAGTAGGTGAAGTTGATGTAGAGAAGATAATGTAATGAAGCATAAGAAGATAAATAATGAATGCACAGTAATACTTGCATTAAATACACAAAAATACACAATGCATTTTGAGATGTTTACTGTGTTACCTTTTTTTCAACTTTTGTTGTTTAACACAAGGGAGAGACACAGACTTATTTTTGTTACATGGTATGTTTAGATACAAGCTCCTCCAGTATAGACTAATTACATCTTAATTACTACATCCAGCTTGAATGACTATGTCTTGACATAGGTGTTTTCCTGTGTGCAATCCATTCTCCTGGCTTGTTTAACTTCAACTGAAAAAGGTAAGTAAAAATGAAGACAATCCAAAAGTTTAATGTATGAGAGAACTCAGGAATTCTGGTTTCTTGTTCTTTTAATGTATCAAGGTTAAATTATTTCGTTTCATCAGGTGCACTCTCTGTTTTTCTCTCTATTTTTTACTTTTCACTTTCTACTTATATATATATATAAGCAAAACGTGGGAGTGCAATGCCTTTCTGACAACTCAGAAATCTCCTCTCAAAGTTTGTCAAAATTAATTGTACCAAAATTATCGGGGAGAAAACAATAGTAAATAGAAGGATACTGTAGGTGAATGAATAGATATCAGACTAAAAAGTTATTTCCATTTTACCTGAGGACTATAAAGGAATGAAGCATGATGATGGTGATGAAGATGGCAATGATGATGGATATTTCAAGGTAACCATGGCTACTTTGGGTGGGAAAGCAACCTCCACTTTCTCTAATGAAATTTAATCTTTGGAAAGATGTCAAGCAGTCATTTGCTTATCACCTGTAGCCAATAATTATAAATAAATACAGCATTTTGTCTCCACCACAAGGCAAAACTGGAATTTGCCAAACATTAAAGAAGTGCACAAACTTGTATATAAAACCCCCATATCAAGCAGGAAAGTGTGTCCAGAGAATGAGAAAAGGAAAGAAGTGATAGATACTTTTAAAAAGGGGAATATCTACTAGACATGGGACATACAACTAGAGAGCAGAACAGAGATATACTGATATGAACCAAAGCTATTAAAATATCCCAAACAGTCTTCTAAGCAGCTCTGGGAGTTTGTGTTCATGTTGGCTCACTGTGTCAGGGGACATGGCATGTTTGACCCTGGTGAAGTCATTCAAGATTTTGAGGGATTAGCTCTGCTCTGCATTTACACAGGCAAGTGTCTGAGGAAATACATGAAGTACCTGCATGTTACCTTCGAACACAGTGGTGTTGGAAGCCAGACTCAAAGCCAGTGCAGGTCGAGGGGCTTTCATTAACTGCAGTTGTCTTTAGGTCAGGCTCTCAGTGCGGTACCTGACACTTCTGTTATTTGCCCTTTTTATGGGTGTCATAGGTCTTACAGCCTTATAATTAAACAAATTTCTCTGATTTCCTTGGTCAGGGAAAGACATTTTGTGGTATTTTCGTTGTGGACAAAGACAAAAAAGCTGAACCCTCAAAACCATGAGTTCTGGGAGCTCCACATTCACTCACTGAATCCAAAGATGCCATTTATAAGTAATGTTTGGACTTCCTATAAAACCGGAAATCCTATTTTAAATTATGTAAATATAAATAGATCCTGGCTTGTACAGGCTAACTTACAAAGATGAAGAGGTACTACATTTGATGAGAAGACATAGGAAATCTAAAGATAAGTACAGATAAAAGAATAAATGAGATGAATTGTCTAGTAAGTAAAGCAGGTTGGAAACCAGAAGACTCCAAATATTAGAACAATGATTATAAATTCTACAGTCTGGAATACCATGCTTTGAACAGAGAGCTTTGTGTTGTTTTGAATTATGTTATACAACCTATTGACTGTGATAGCACAAAATTTAGATAACCCGAGAACTGTCTTTTGAGAGAATTGTTTAAACACTGCCCCACTATAATACTTCTGACATGAGAGATACTTTTCACTTTACTCACAAATTTTAACTGAACCAAAGCACAATGTTCCAGACCAAATTCATTTTGCAAAAATGTATCAGAGCATTAAGTTTTATTCCAGTGCAGGTTGAATATAAACATTTATGCCTGGAAAGCTGTTGCAAAAATCAAATTATCCTCTGGCCAGCTTTAGCTGAATATAATATATGCAGGTGGTTCTTACCTACTCCTTTGAAAATAGGAACAAATGGCAGAAAAATCACCAAAACTAACACTGACTGCAATTACAGGCGCAAACTGGACTCATGCACTGAGAATTTCCATGTCAATTGGTGGTCTCAGCTTGATTTTGTTTTTCTTTCATTTTAGTCTATATTGCTCAGACATTTTTAATTTCTACCTGTTACTAGCTATGCTGAGATCTATTTGCTGGTTGTTTTTTACATCTACAAACCTACCACAGAATCTACACCAAAGCTCACATATTCTGGCTCCCCATTCTGTATTTCTTCCATTGATATCCTCAGTTTGTGCTGTTTCTCAATATATTTCATTCTTTCACTTTTTTCCTCTTTTCTGCCATCCATTCTGCAGAATGTTCACTAAGCTGTGATGGATCATGGCACAGATATGTGTTTTATTGAGATTACTTATATGGCTGGTATTTGGAAGCTGTTGGTCTGCACTTTAAAAGTCCCAGCATTAATTGGGTTCCCCAGTTCTCCAGGGCTTACCTGTCCTTTTCTATTCCCACAAAAGACTTCAGAAGCCATTTGGAAAAACCTTGTGGAATTTTTCAAGTTCAACTTTGATCCAGTTTCTTGCCTTGTTGGTATCGATCAGCACTCCTTGTCTGGTGTCACTTTTTCATTTGTACAATTTTTTTTTAGTGTTCCTTCCTCTTGGTCATCACATCACTCCAAGCTGTGAGTGAGGTTAGGCTTGGCGCTGCAGTGGCACTCCACTAGTTGTCTTATTCTTGCACAGCCTCAGTCTGTCCAGCTTACTTTTTGGCCCCTTAACTATGCCAGTATTTAACCCAGCTGAGAATTTGCTGTTAGGCTTGTGTTTGCTAGTCCTGTGTAGTCACTCATTGTTCTTTTCCAGGCAGTGAATCCTTTGGAGGAGCCACAACATGTTTATCTTTCAAGTTTCCCTACACTGAGACCTGTGTTATCACACTCTTACAGACTTCTGAGGCCTTAAAGGAATGAATTGTCCCTGCCAAGACAACAAGATCTGACCAGTTTCTAGTGAAACAAACAACTAAGTAAAAGCTTATCCCACATGGGAGCAGACAGGATCAAGACAGGAGCATCTCTGCTGCAAACCAGTTCTAGAACTCTAATCAAATAGCAGCAAAAATCTGCAGCTCATGCTGGTCAAGACATGGCACTAGACCACTAAACTTCTAGGCTGATGGTGAACTACAACTCAGTAACTCAGAGAGAGGCCAAGACAACATAGAGGAGCCACTATGAAAAATATGGATCCTGACCACACAATTCATTCCCATCACCTGAAGTGACCTGGGTCAGTTTTGTCCATCCTGCTCTCTGCTTGACTGTTTAGAGCCTCTGCCAATCACAACAGCTCTGTAAGACATCTTTGCCACCCTAGTTGAGAGCTGCAGCTTAGCAATGTACTCACGTGTCTCTTTGGACATTGTTGATGGGAACATTTCTGGTTTATTTTCACTGACTCAGAGTGACAAAAGCAAATTTTGAAAAGCTGAGAAGGACCTCTCCATCTAAAGAATTCTGAAACCACCAAAAGATTAAAAGTTGTACACAGTCATTGCAACTGCAAAATAGAATTTGCTGCAAGGACAGTTTTAAAGAGGCACAGCATTTGCACCTGTATTCCACAGATCCAAGACCATTTGGCAATGTTGCTTCTATTACATATTACATATACATATCATACATGGGACACAGTAGACTGAGAAAAACTGAAGTCAGGAGAAGCTGTAAGTAGAAGAGTTCAATCCAGATATACATCTGGGACACTGAAATAATGATCTTATTAAAAATACATAAGGATTACATATTAAATATTTAATAATTATCTTAATTAAATAAATGCTATCATCAAGTGCTGACAGTCAAAATAGTGTACCTATGTCTATGCAAGACCACATATATGAGCAAAGAGGAAATTCTCAGTCCAAACACTAAATCAGATCAATACAGTGAGATGGAAACCAATCATTCTTTTTACGGGTCCCATTTTCCACGTGTAGCTTGAAGGCCAGGAGCAGTTACGTGTGCCTGAAGCTGTACAGTCAGTCTGAGGTAGTGCTGAAAATTGAGCTCACAGATTGAGGATATAAACCTTGTACTTTGTCACCAAATCTGCCTTTGTCTGACTGAAGCAGGAGAAGCTGCTGCTTCCTCAGCGCTTTCAGACTCTTACTTCCTTGAGTTTCTTGTACCAAGTCCATATAACTCTTACTTATTTGACTGTCCAGTGGCACTAGTTCAATAAATGCACAGAAACAGATGGAAAATCACACCAACTCAGCTCAATGTAGCTCATTCCAGTAATGAAGCAATTATTTCCAGGAATACAGATCAGCTAAGACCTCTCAGTCATCTCCCATCCTCAGAGACACCACCAGCACTTCCCTTATAATATTTGTGTCTCCATTTTAAAAGCAGTAAAAAATCGAGCTAACACATGATATAGTTGCTATGAAAATACATGGTGAATAATTAAAGTGAGACCTTTTTTTTCCCATCTACAGTCCATTACAGGGTTTTCCTTTTTCTTTGATATAGATAGAATTAGAAAAGAAAGAAAGAATCAGAATGGGGGATACTTCTGGTGCTAGAGCAGATCGGTGGCAAAACTCCAGCAGGGTGTTATAAAAGTCTTACTCAGGGGTTTCTTGATAAGTTATCTGCAATATAAAATGAGATTTTTTTGCAGCAGAACATTGAGTAGTGGCATAAATTCCCTTGCAGTGCTCTCAGGCAAAAAGCACAGGATGATAATTTCCACACATGCTCCCAGTATGATAATACATTATGTAAGTAGGGACTCTGGAAAATAGAAGTAATCTTGTAGGATCTAACTAGCCTGTCAATACAGGAGCATTCCCAGGGAAACTGAGAGCTGGTGACATCAATTTAGACCATTTAAAATCCCAAAACTGTCAGCGGAGAAGGGTAGTAGAGGAAAACATTAATTCTTTTGGTTGAGCTTTGCTCCAGATTCAGCTTTCCAAATCTAAAGTGTGCAGTCAGAAGCAGACATAAGCTACCTGTTTTTCATTTGAGAGAGAAAATGACTCCAGAGAGTGATTAATCCAGTGCAGAGACAGAGGTCTAAGGCAACTGGGACCTCTTTTGGGGATGCCTTTCTCTACTGTTCCAAGGAAGTCTGGATATCAGCCTGTTCATCTGATAACTTTGTGCAAAAGAGTTCCTATCCCATAAATCAGACTGAATTTGTACTCTGTATTTTCCTGTATCAGCTGGTAGTGTTTCAAAACAGTTATTTTCTTTTGTTTTTCACATTTTTCCTGCATTGTTGTAGTAACAACTTGTGTGCCTCTTCCTTTTTGATTCTACTCACCCTCTTGACTGCATTACTGGTAGAATGAATCTGAGTCTGTGTCTATGAAGAGATTACTAGCCATAAAAAGTAAAACAAGATGGTAGACCATACTTTTGTGCAGGGTGCTGAACTTTTATATTGTTTCCTGCCTAGGAAAGCAAACCCTCTAGGCTTCTTGCCCCATAACTAGGTTAATACCCAATTAAGCACCATGTTATAAAGCACATATATGTTCAAGTGCACTGTACAAAATTACCTTTTGGAATAACAGTACCAGAAAAGGAAAAAGAGTTATCCAGGGATAATGTGGAAGGTGAAACCAATATGATGACATCCAGCCTTTGGAAGGAAGAATTTCTAGAGACAGTGAACCAGACTAGGGAGAAGAAAGACTCCATCTTGTTTTTAAGCTGAAGTTTGGAAAAGCAATGGCTGGACAGAATTATTTCCTGCAATAGGTGATTTTTAGCTTTTGAGTTAGGAAATCTCTCTGTTCTGAAATTCCAGCAGGTGACAGTAACAAAGTCAAATGCACTCTGCCAGCTTTTGAGAAACATTTCAGAAAACTTCCTTTATAAGGACTGCCAGTGTGCAGGTCACTGCACTTAAATAAATCCCAGAGCCATAGGAATTACTGGCAGGCCTCTCAGCTGTTTTGTGGGGTTTTTTTGTTGCTGTTTTTTGTTGGTTTGTTTATTATTATTATTAATTTTTTTTTGTTTTGTTTTGTTGTTTGTTTTTTCTTGTTGGGGTTTTTTGTTCTGTTTGTTTTGTTGTTTTGGTTTGTTTTTTTCACAGATAAGCATTCTATTTTCTTAAAAAGGGATACTTGTCATAAATAAGTATAAATTTCAGCACTTCTGCTGACAGTAAGTGGTTCAACTCAGGCCCATCACAGATGTAAGTTGTATTGCTAAGTAATACAGAAAAGCCTCTGGGTTTCAATGTTTCTTTTCTTTTGAGTATCCTCTGTCTGTTTATCAGATCTGCCAGGCATAGCAAATGCCACTGGATGCCACAATAGTTGGCTACTTTGAAAGAAGACACAGACACTCAAGTTCTTCGAGTTCAGGTTGTAAAACCCTTCTGAGACATTGCCTTGGACCTTATTCTCACACTGATTTAGGAGTGGGGTTACAGGGAAGCCCTTCTCAGAAAGTCATAAGACTCAAGAAATGAAAAAGTCAAACTGAATCATCCAGTCCCTTCCTCTGAAAGCACAAGATTGGTCAGAGAATATATTTAAATCTTGTCTAGTTTGAAGGGTCACCGAGCCTGACACTTTTTTCCCAGGGCTCACAAAGAAGAACAAATTATCTCAGTTTAACCTGTTACTGGGATAGGTGAGCCACAGTGACTGGCCATGTGCGTCCTATTAGTCAGACTATCACAAGCTAATTTGATTCAGCTTTAGTCCAATTATCTCAGATTAGCTACGAGCTGAAAACATGCACAGACAGTTAAGGTACCTCCAGTGATGTGCAATACTTTGACAGTGCATTCAAGCCCTCACCAGACTGTTATAACTTGGATTTTCCTAATGATCTTTCATTTTCTTACCTGTATTTGTTTTACAAAGTTTAAAAGGATTGTCGTGAAGGGTGACAATCCCCCTCTCTCAAACAGATACAAACCAGCTCTAGTCACCAGCTGTATTAAGTCACTGTTGCAGGGCTCGGTGTCATCCTGGGATCACATTAAGTTTATTGATGGGATTCATGATAAATCTGGGGAACTTCCACACAGGCCCAACTCCTGTCCCAACAGCAAAGAGAAGGAGCATAGCAAACTCAAAACTTAAGCACCTCTTTATTATATATATATTTATTATAGGCATCTTTATTGTCTGTGTTAAGCACATTAATTCCTTCTCAATGGTAATTACTACTTTATAATGTCTTCATGGGTTAAAACTCTTCTCTCTAAATTGCAAAATATCACAAGGAGAGAAAAAATAAGATGTTTTCTGTTGAATTCAGAAATATATGGACACAATGCTTTCAAGGAAAAATTATTTCTATTTAAAACAATAGTTTTCCACAGGAAGTACAGTTTCTACTGAAGTATTGAGTGTCACAATCATTTCTCATACTTATCTGGAAGATACTGCCAATTTTTAAAGATTGCAGTATTAGTTTTATTGAATGTTAGTTATCATGATTAAGAATTTTCTGTCTTTCTCAAAAAGATCTTATTTGCTTCATCTGAAAGTTCAATAACTAGTTTTATTTTAATAACTATTTAATAAAAAATGTTGACTGCCATGAACAAAAGTGAGTTTTGAAAAACTTTTTTTTGTTGTTGTCTCAAAGGGGAGTTCATCACAAGAAGAAAAAAGAATGTCACTCAGAAATTATATAATGTTAGTGGAGTCCTCCTGAGAGGAAATTTTCACAATCCAGAGCACATAGTCAAATAAATCTGGCAAAATATGAATAAATAAATGGTAAAATGAGTAAAAAATTAATATTAAACAAAAATCTAGACGATTCTGCAAGTATTGAACAATTAAGAGTCTGTGTGATAACAGTTTAATAATTTTGGAGGTTAGACAAGGTTTCATTATGTTATTTATTTATTTATTTTTCTGGGGTCATATATATATA
>VXAU01002298.1:287345-299260 GCA_013399695.1 Formicarius rufipectus | reverse complement strand
ATATATATATATATATAAAATCTCTGCTATTCCCAGAAGGTTGTTAAAATACCATACCAATAAGACCCAGAAGATCAAGCTTACCAGAAAAATTGTCTTAAACAGGATCTGAGACCTCTGTGCAGATTTTGGAGGATGGAAGTGTGTCAGGAAGCACCATGGGACACATTCAATATATTCTTCAGGTTTTTTAAACAGCAAAATTGAAGTGCACAAATATCCCATCAGTTGAACTATTAACAGGAAGAGGAAAAGCAACAGGAAGTCGTCGTTTACCCTGGAGAAAAGGTGACTTGGGGGAACCTTATTGTTCTCTAAAATCTCCTGAAAGGAGGTTGGAGCCAGGTGGGAGTCGTGCTCTTCTCCCAGGTAAGAAGTAACAGCCCAAGAGGAAGAAGTCTCAAGTTGTGTCAGGAGGGGTTCAGATCAGATATTCGGGAATATTTCTTCACTGAGAAGGTGGTCAAGCATTGGGACACANGTATTGAGTGTCACAATCATTTCTCATACTTATCTGGAAGATACTGCCAATTTTTAAAGATTGCAGTATTAGTTTTATTGAATGTTAGTTATCATGATTAAGAATTTTCTGTCTTTCTCAAAAAGATCTTATTTGCTTCATCTGAAAGTTCAATAACTAGTTTTATTTTAATAACTATTTAATAAAAAATGTTGACTGCCATGAACAAAAGTGAGTTTTGAAAAACTTTTTTTTGTTGTTGTCTCAAAGGGGAGTTCATCACAAGAAGAAAAAAGAATGTCACTCAGAAATTATATAATGTTAGTGGAGTCCTCCTGAGAGGAAATTTTCACAATCCAGAGCACATAGTCAAATAAATCTGGCAAAATATGAATAAATAAATGGTAAAATGAGTAAAAAATTAATATTAAACAAAAATCTAGACGATTCTGCAAGTATTGAACAATTAAGAGTCTGTGTGATAACAGTTTAATAATTTTGGAGGTTAGACAAGGTTTCATTATGNACCATGGGACACATTCAATATATTCTTCAGGTTTTTTAAACAGCAAAATTGAAGTGCACAAATATCCCATCAGTTGAACTATTAACAGGAAGAGGAAAAGCAACAGGAAGTCGTCGTTTACCCTGGAGAAAAGGTGACTTGGGGGAACCTTATTGTTCTCTAAAATCTCCTGAAAGGAGGTTGGAGCCAGGTGGGAGTCGTGCTCTTCTCCCAGGTAAGAAGTAACAGCCCAAGAGGAAGAAGTCTCAAGTTGTGTCAGGAGGGGTTCAGATCAGATATTCGGGAATATTTCTTCACTGAGAAGGTGGTCAAGCATTGGGACACACTGCTTAGGGAAGTGGTGGAGTCACTGTCCATTGAGGTGTTCACAAAACATGTAGATGTGGGGCTTAGGGATGTGGTTTAGTGGTGGACCTGGCAGTGTTATGTTAATGGTTGGACTCAAGTGTTCTGAGAAGACTTTCCCAGCCTTAATAATTCTCTCTCTTCTTCTTTTCATACAGTGAATTCCTATTCTATGTATTCTTTTGGAAGACCCTCAAAAATGTTCATTTTACTTAGTTAATTTGAAATATTTGCAATAAGATCTTAAAATGAAGACATTCTCCAGCAGTACTTCATTTACAGATAATTGTGACAATGAAAACCACTGAGTGTTTCAAAAGAGGAGTGCAGATGGAATAGGTCCTAAAGAAGGAACTTTCTGGCACCTGGACAGCAATGGGTCAGATCAATGCAAGTGACAGGCCATAGTCCCTACCATCATTCAAATCCTTACCACTGGGCCAATGAGGCAATAAATAGAAAGGCCCCATGGCTTTAAATCAGTTTGTACTAGGGCACTCTGAAACAATTGGTTTCAGGACCTCATTGTTATTTTGTCTGTTTTGGAGCCTCAGAACCACCTAACTGGACCTGAACCAAACTAAGATACAGTCCAGTGAACTACAACACTTGTGTAGTGACAGATGCTTTTTGAAGTCCTCAGGGAAAGCAGGTGTGAAGTAATCTCTCTGCCTCTGCTGGTCCCAGACTACTCTATAACATCAGCAAAAGACTGATCCATGGCAGCAAACATAGTATTAATTAATTTCCTCCAGTGGCAGGTTTTTTGTTTGGGATGAGCTGATTGATGCTAAATATCTTTGCTGACAATACAGAAATGCAACTCATTCCCGTCTCTAAGTACTTTCTTTCACTGCAGTTTAGGGCAATTAGTTTTACCATTTAATGGTGCTTTGTGTGAAATGTTCCTTGTTTCCATCAGCCCCAAACTTCCCACCTTAGAAAAGGTTGTCTCTTTGTGATTGCATCATGGAACTGAGAGTTCCATCGCCATTTCCCAATCACAAACATTTTAATTGAGCTCCCAATTGCTAAACTGCTTACAGAGGTAGCTAATGGCAATTTTACATTTCCTTCTTATGAGAAGGTTTCTATGCCCATAATTATTTTCATTGCTAAGTGACAGGTGCCTTCTAACCCTCTCTGGTCTTTTTTGGAAAATGTGGCTGAGAGTGTGTGTAGTAGATCAGAAAAGCCTGATCTTTATAACGCATTACAATTATGTCATATTATTTTCTGTCTGGCTTGTCATGCATTTAGCAGCTCTGCATCCTCTTGGGGCCAATCCAATAGCCACTGAACAATGAACTGCCTCTAGTGGTGCCCGGGGATCTTGCCTGAATGAAGCTGTCACTATTGCTCCCTTTCCGACCTACAAAACTTATGCTTATTACCATTAAACTTCATTTAGTATTGAAAAAATAGAGTTTGGTGACGATACTTCCAGATTTCTCATTGGTCTTATTTGGATTTTATTACCATAAGTAGTTTTTTTCTCATCTTCAGGTCTTAGTGTCTTGCTGTTCACCACAATTCCCATGTTATATTGTAGAAAAACTATTCATTTTGAGACTATGCAACAATATGAAGAATATCTTAACAAATATATCAATCCAGAAGGGAATTTGCATGCATTCTCTTGTTACATCTGGATTTTTTTTATATGATAAATACATATCATTCTTCTGAGACTTTCTTCTTAGCCCACAGTGCTTTCTAAGCATCTAATGTACATTTTCTTGAGGAACTTGTTTTATTCACATTTCTCTGGCTTTTGTAGCTATTTTATCAGCAGTTGATTTGCTACACAAATAAAGGCACATGGTGGAAGTGCAAATTCAATAACCAAGTAATAGCAGTAGGGTTTTCTAGAATCCAGGTTCCATACCAAGCCGTGCTGATTGCCCACGGCGCTGCCTTCCCTGGACATCTGGCAAACCAATAATATATCCAAGTGATGACAACTAAATATTGTTCCAAACTCATCAGTCCAGTCTCAAAAGACTTCATCCAATGGGCCAATACAATCAGTGCTAATACTCTAATTTCAGTGCACAATGAGTCTGTATCTCCAATGAAGCTGCATCCTATTTTAAGCTCTTTGAGAGTGCGAGTCTATTGTTACTGCAAAACTGGATCAGCAATCAGGCATTGCAAGTACAGAGAAGGTTCATCTGAGTACCAAGTGCTGTATTTTGCCACTGAGATAATAAAAGCTTGGCAATAAGAGCAGAACTGAGCTCTTGATTCTGCAAACAGATTTCTCTCTGAATGCCATAGTCCAAGAGTTATGCAAGGGAGATTGAGTTAGGTTAGGTATAGCAAGCATGAAAACTATTCTAGACTAGTAGAGAGAATCAGCACTTGGAAAAGGAAACTTTCCTTTCAGTTTTCATGCACAAGCACAGAAGGAATCCATGGTCTACCCTATCCAAAATATTAAATATTGTTATGCTGCTGCATTAAATAAGACAAATGATGCAAGTGTTTTCTGAGGTCTGCTCTGCCTGGCACGTATGATTCATCTGTACAGCAAAAGAAATCATTAGGTCCATAGGCATTTATTTATCAGCTGGAAGTTGATTTAACTGTCAAAGCATTTTTGAGGTTGAAAGTTCTGAATTGCCAGAATTTTAAGACATCAAAACCTTATTGGAAAAGAATTAGACCCTTCTGATATGTCCTTTGAGTCTCTACATCTAGAAACCCTTTCTCAACAGACATCTTCCAGACACCATATTTCTTCATAACCTCACTGCACTGTTTGAGATTTCTGCACCATAATTATGGTAAACTGTTGTATATTTTGTGAGAATCCTTACCTACTCTAGACTTTCTCTTCAAAATAACACTTTCTATATAATATGTGATAAAACTAATTTGTTTTGTTAGGGAAAAAAAGAATGTGAGAGTTCTTTAGTTTTGAAGTCCTCTATGTGTTACATAAAAATGAAATACTATTTTGAGTCTACATGATTTAAAGCTCTGCAGGTTTAGAACAAATGAAATAAAGTAGCAGAAATGACATTTTACATCACGTAGCAAACAGCAGAAACAAATAACATTCAGTACCAGTTTTGCCACCCCTCCAGGAAACAGATCAATAATAAAAATGTGCTTCATTTTTATGAATAGCTATCACTGTGATTTATTTGGATAAATAATCCATATTTCAGTCAGGCAACGGGGAAAAGCCATTTCTTATGGGCAGCACACAGATCGGCTCTGTGATCTGGGTCTGATCATGGAAAGGTAATTTTATGTTCATAAACTCTTCTTCATCTACTCTTTCTTAAGGGACTCATCAACACAACAGTAAAAGGGAGGTAGATTAGCAACAATTCACAGCAATACCTCCCTGAGGTACCTGGTGAACAGCAGAGGCCTCTAGGAAACAGAAACTCAATAACTCATTGCATAGTTCTGTCCTGAGATACTTTTCCTTCCCTTTGCTCCTCTTCCTCTGCCACTTTTTTCCTATGGTGACTTGTTTATAACCTATCTTGTTCTCAGAAGTTGTATCACCCTTCCCACAATCGACCTATGGCATAGATTTTTAGAAATTTAAAGCTCCACAGTTTATAACCCTCGAAGTACAGAATGATATTACTAAGACAAAAAGATGAGATGAGAAAAAACAGATGAGATCCTTAAATTCTAATTGACATAAAAAGTTCTAATGTAATAATCCTGGTCATAATTTTTCCCTGGGATTCTTTCTTGAGATTAAAAAAAAAAAAAAGGCTAACGGCATTAATGCTACTTTTATATTCCGTGTCTGTATTTAAAGAGCTTCAGAGAGATTATTAAAATAGTTATTCAAGCTGACCCCGAGAGCCACAAAGCTGTCAGTTCTGCAGTTACTTCATTATTTATGCCAGCACTTCATCCTGTTTCTTAGGAAATAATCATATTTTTCGTAACCAAACCCTACCTTGGGAGACCTGAGCACCTCTGACATTCTAGCAGATACATCAAAGTCACAGCAGATGTTGCTGCACTAAGTTTCAAACAAACAAACAAACCGAATGCAATTACACATTTGGTTTCAAAGCCAGGGAAAACTACAGAGAATGGTTAACATTCAGCTTTCCCAGGGAGTGTGTTATTTTACCTTTACCACACATCTTTCAGAAGACTCTGGGGTTTAACACCGTTGGAAATAGGATGATTAGATCTAATTGCTAAATTCTTTAGCCTCTCTTGTCTGGTTTTTTCCTCCTGTCCCAAAGCTCAGTATCTTCAATATTAGGGTCTAAATATTGCTGCTATCTCAGCGTTTCCCTGAGCAAGGCTGCTCAATGTGAGGTGCTGTTGTGGCAACCCAAAACACAATAGCAATTTTATCAGAAGTTCACAGCAGGAGTTCTGAAAATATAACCTGTAAGGGGTCACCAAGAGGAAGCTTTGCAGATAAAATTCAATATCATCACTACTTCTTGGTTCTTCAGAAACATAACTGAAGAGGTTTTTTCCTACTTTCTTGATAAAGATATCATTTTATTAGTGATCTAACTCTTCAGCTAAATTTGTTATCACATGGTAATTTACTGTTTACATTTCTTTATTGATTGGTTAGATTCTATAAACAATAACTTTTGATGCAACAAAATCTTTCACAGAAACTCCGTATTTTTCATAGATATTTCATTTTTCTTCTGCTTTTAAAGACAACTTATTAAGCCTGTTATCAAAATGCAATCAAAAAAGAAAAATTAAGCATTTTTCATCTGCTGAAAGCCAACTATTTGCTGAACGGATAACCCAAACCTAGAATTTTGTGAAAGAACTTAGTAATTTTCCTTTTTAAACAGAATTGGAAAAAAACAATCAAGACTTACTGTTTCCCTAAGAATACTTGGACTCCTGTACTTCTTCTTACATGCTCACTTACTGGATGGAAGTTCACATCACCCTGCTTCTGTGTCAGCATAAAAAAATGTACAGCTCCAGGCAAAGATGGAGATGGATCCTGAAAATTAATTAAGCATGGGGTGTAAGGGATGGGGTTAGTTTTCAAGGGTTCAGATTTTCATCTGGCTCACCACATGACCATAAAATAATTTGTCTGGTCAAGGATGCTGTCGAGATTTAGTAAAGAGCATAACTTACTTAAGTCTAGATGACTTTCTAGGACTTGCTGTGGAACAGCATTGCCTACATCCAAGTCAGATGCTGGGATTATACCAATAGATGGTCCTATAAACACATCAATATTTATCTTCCCATGTTCAGGTCCACAGCTAGTGCTGAGGCTCCTTGGCAGCATCTAATATACTTCTATTAACACTACTTGCAGTTTCCTGCTCACTCTGCTTTCTTAAACCTTCTTTCAATGTCAGAGAGAAAAACAATAGGAGTGCCAGAAACAGTGTTTGAACTACCTTCATGTACCCAGCTCTTCAAACTTGGTTTGGAAATCCATGACAATTCAGTTTGGTCCTTCTTCCAAGAGTTCCCAATGACATCTAAAGGCTGAAAAGAACTTTACATCTTTTAGCACAAGGTTTTAGGCAGATCTAATAAGACAGAAGAATTCTAATAAGAATTCCTAAACTTTTGAAGAATTCTTCCACTTAGTGCTTTCTAGTTTGGGGTTTTTCCCCCCATAATTAGCAAGTGCTTGTCTTTCTGAAGCATGCTAGGAAACAATTTTTCAAATGAGAACTGAGCAGTCATAAACCTGATCAGCCACACTTGGAAAAGCCAGAGACTCAAAGTAGGTGTTGGGTTTTCATCGGTGAGATAACAGCACCTAATTCCAGACAGCTTTTCAGAAAGGTTGGATTAGGCAGGGTGCATGATCAGGTCCTGGAAGACAACAAAGCTTCACAGAGGGTCAAGTTAGCAATTTGAACTATAGAACTGTTGGATACAGATGAGTCAGCTCCCTCACAAAGTTCTCTTTGCACTAATTTATTGAGTTTTTCTCCCATTAGGTCTTGGGATTTCTCTTTTTACCCACAATGTAATCATTAGTTCTAATTGATAAATTAACATTGCCTGCTCATTGTCTGTTTTGTGTTGCTTGCAGTCTCCCTTGAATGAAGAGAACCCTTTATTTTACTCTGTTCAATTACTGGTTTGTGCCCAAAGTGCTTCCTTTGTAATTCGAATTGAATGCCAAAAAATAACTTGCTGAAGCAGTATGGGTAGAAATAGCCAGGAAAATCTGGATTAGGGATTAAAGACTCTTTATCTTTGCTCTGACACTGACTCACCAGCAGTCATTTCCCCTCTCAGCCACTCATACCCCTAAAGAACATGAGCATAGTTCTGTTATTTCATGTGAGTATTTTGAAAAACTTGATTTGAAAAATATAAACATGCAGACAGTAGTTTGGAGACCAAAAAATCTGGATTCTTTTACTATTAGTTAACAAGATTTGATTTGGTTTGATTTTCATTTATTCCCTCTTTTTATTCTGTATATATGAAATTACTAATTAAACGGTCATAAATAGTTTGCATCTCTCTGTACTCAGGATTTTGGAAGTCACTGGCTGGATGTGGGACTGTTTTCTAAGGCTAATTGAGGCCTATGGAGAAATCCTTGCTGACTAAAAAAGCAGTGGGATGGATCAGGCTCTCAGAGAGTCAACATGATTTTATTTTGAAATATTTCTTGTACAGTAATATCATCCACCCATTCTTTTACAGCCTTCCTGGCCACAGCATGGGAAATCTGTAGACTACTGAGATAAAAGCAAACATGAACCAGTGTGAAATTTAATTCCTGAAAGGCAAAAAATAAAAACAGAGCTAGCAAAGAAACTAAACCAATTGGGATTGGAAATGGCAGAAGGAAGTTCACTAGTCAGAAAGGGAAAAAATATAAGTACAGTTAATGATAAACTATCAAGTTTTAATCTACGGTTATCTGATTTTTACAAATTTAAATAGTTTCTGGAGAGGCAAGATGGAAAATAAAAGTTAACACTGGATGGAGAAAATATTAAAAAGATATGGAGGAAATAATTTCTAGCAAAGGACTGTGTGAGAGGCAGTTTCTCTGGCAAGCTTCAGACATCTGGTGCTTCNCCCCCCCCCCCCACCATCTTATATTCACTTGTATAAATCTTCTCACTGCTCTTATATTTTCTATCAGTTTTATTTCCCGTTGAGGCACACTGTTTGGCAAGATGATGATGATTTGTACTGAATTCTTATTTAGTTGTTTCTTCTTTTGATCAAAAAAAGGAACAAAAAAACTCCTACCTTTGAATATTCTAATTACTTAAATAGGTGTTTCTGTATTGACAAAGACTGATTGCTTTCCACTGCATTATAGAGTGCTAAGAGCTTTTATATTCCCCAGTTTCACTGAATTTTGAACCTCTTGGCTGTGTTTCACCAGGGAAATTTCTATGCAGTGTCTCTGTGTTAATCAGACCAGGCATTTTGCCATTCGCCATTTGCACACGTTTCTCTGTTTGTACATCTCCAAAGACAAAAATAAGCTCTTCAAAAATTGCAGTAAACTGGTTCACCAGATGTGACAGATCCAATTCAGATTAGGCCAAGCCATGAAGTTTATTTGTCGTTACATGCTCCACAGAAGGAGAGATTTAGAAAATTAAATAGATGATGTCTTTAGATATGGAGAGGGAATGCTATATAAGAGTGGCACAAAGTGCAAATATGCAACAGGCAGGTGAAAACAAGTCTTTTTCTGATGTCACTATTCTGTGGGGAGAGAAAGAAAGCAAATGCACCCCTGATATAATCTTTTATCTTCAGTGGTATTCCCCAGGGCTTGGGCAGGCACTTCCAAAAGCCCTGTGGATGCAGGAGCCCTGGTACTAAAAAGAGCCCATGCAGATGGAGATGGTCCAGCACTCCCTGCAGGGCCAAGGCCAAGGGCACCTCCCAGGGAGGGTATCAGGCCAAATGCAGCACCAGTGTGGGGAGGGGGCAAATCACTCTGGCACTTATTTTGCTGTGGAATTCAACCCAGAAGTTAATGTGGGAGCAACACCTGCCCAAATCTCTGTAAACTCCACATGTTCACAGGAAAGCAACCTTACTCAATACGGAATTTTATCTATACTTCTGCTGTTTCACTGGCCACCCTCCAGATCAGGGCTCTGCCTGATTTGGGTCCTACTTCAGTCTAATATTTCATATGAGCTTGTGAAACCTTTGGGGTTTTGGCCTTGAAATGTCTGTCATGCTCAATACAGAGCCTGAAAGGAGAGGAGAAAGAAACAAAACCTATCCCACCATCTGTTAGTACAAATAATTTTCCCAGCAAAGTGTTGGTTTCTCTAAATAAAATCTACTTCTAAGCAATCTAAAATGTTGTGAACAGACAAGCTTATTAGCACTTGTCATGTTTGATATACAAAATACTGGAATTAATTTCCTCCTCTACAATGATAAAGCACTTGTAAAGGAGTCTGGAAATATAGTACAAATTTGTGTCTTACAAAAAGAAGTTGTATTTGTGGAATTTCTTTGGAAATCTCCACTGCCATGTAGAAAGGACCTGCACTGGACACATAAAATGTAAACCAGTCTCCCTTGCTGATAGACCTCTTGGAGCAAGGTATAGATCTCTCATCTGTATTTAGCATTTTAGAAGTCAGAAATTAGGTGTTTGACTATAATATTGTATAAAGTTGTACTAAAATAGTTCAAATAGCCTGATCGTGTACAGAATTACTGTATTAATAGGAATAAATGCTTAACTGTGTTAGATAAATGGTCATGGCCAGGAATAAGAGAGTACAAGATTAATTTGCTGTCTGAAAATGTCCAGAAATCATGTTGGACCAGGTCTGTGCTAAATGAATTCAGGTTCAGTTTCCTTCTTCGGTCATAAGACACATCAAGTAGTTTTAATACTCTGGCCTGTTTAGAGGCCAAGTCACCTTGGAAGTCTTGAGGTGTCTTTAACTTCATCAGAGAGTGAATTTAGAATAATACACATTTTATTTTTGATACAGCAGGTCAACCACTGTAGGAATCATCAGCCTGTGTCTCTATGCTGCACCCTGAGACCACCCCCGTGAGACCCTCAAGACCCCTCATGTTGCCTGCGCAGATTTCACCCACTTTAATTATTTTTTTCCAGATTTATGGCAAGGTCACTGAGTCAAAGGTTTAGGCAATAAAAAGTTTTAACGTCTATGTAAAAAAAGCCTTTTGCTGGTTTTCATCAGGACTGAGATTCTTTGCAGAGGTTCCATCACTTACTTGTTCAGCTCAGAATTGTGGAGTTTTGTTTTGCTTTTGGGTTTTTTTGGGTTCTTTTGTTTCTTTTTAAGGCATCTGTCTCTGACGAGGACATTCTTGCCTCTGAAATTCTCACTTTTCTTTTTTTTTTGGATATTTTCTGTACTGAAAGAAATCCACAACAGATAATAGCTACTCCATAATGATCTTCACATTTTACAGCATGAGACATATCCAGGGAGTATAAACCACACTTCTTTTTCCAGACGTCTTTGAGTCTCCAAAATGTCCAGGTTGCCAAATGTAATTAAGATTCTACACTTGTTGACTTTGCATGAGCACACAATGAACTCATCTGTTTAGAGAAGGATTGAGTCAGTGTTTTGTGGTGTAATTGCTGTATAGAACAATGGCATAATCACCCTTTAACCAGCCTACAGACTCTTTACAAGGGTTCACTGTAGTCTCTTTTTCATTAACTGCCAGAACCTAATCAGAACTCCAATTGCCACATCTACATTTAAAAAGTTCTGCTAGCAAAGCTTTGCCATTTCAGAGCATGACAAAGTCACTTGAATATTGTGTCAGGAAAAACTTTTATAGGCACAGTTTTTGCTTACAGAAAAGTTCTATAAAAATACCTGGGGTTATTGAAACAAAAAGTGCAAAAATTTGGCAGAAAACAAAGAAACAAACAAAACTCAAGAGCAAGCAAGCAAACAAAAAATCCAGAACTATCTGCAACTGTGGAACAAATAAAATTGATCAGGACTTGTTTTTGAACCCAGGAGCCAAAAAACATGAAAAAATTCATATCCAAATGCTTCAATCTGCTTTCTTTCCTCCCAAAAGTGGGTGAGTACATCCAAATTGCCTATTATGACTAGTTTGCAGTATTTTCTTCCACTCACACCATTTGCAAATATTGCCTGCTTGTTGCTACTGGCTATAAATGGGATGCAAACTGAGAATTGAACAGTGTGGACAATTATCTGTCATTCCTTGAGCCTTATTTACTAGTATAGGTATATTTAGTGACTATAGGTGTAGTAGATGTACTTTGAAAACAGCCTGGCCAAAGTACCTCTGAGGATTAGCAGCCTGTTCTGGAGACAACTCTTGAGGGTAACTACCATATCAGTCCCTCTATATATCTAGTAAATATGCTCATTTAGGACTAAACTGTACCTATTTTTTTTTCTTTTTTTGGTCAATACAAAACATTATAGGTAGTTTGCTTTGTCATTCTCTATTGTTAGTATTGCTTTCTGTTTGCTACTTAAGGTGGCACAGAGGTCGAAGCCAGCCAGATCCCTGTTTTCGTTTCAGTATCAGAGAATTTGTGGCAGCACCACTGATGCATTTTGACCCAAAGCAAGAAGATTAGTGTCTAACTTAGACTGAAAA